>JXSR01S012230.1:24940-36763 GCA_000969725.1 Ophiothrix spiculata | reverse complement strand
GAAAATCAGCTGACAACGCCGTATGACACAGAATCTTTAATCTAAGAGGTGTCAGACAACACTCAAAAGGATATGTTGCTTCTATCCAAACGTCTTGTTAAGATTGTTTCCTAACGCTATATCACTTGTCACTTTCATTTTTTTATCTTCCTGACACGACTTTTGCTGAAAGCTAAATTTGGCAGGTAGTTATTTTGCAAACATGACTTGAGAGTAAACAGATAAAGCGCACGTCATTATAAAACACTGAATGATGCTCGATTACTGCAAATACTCTTTCTGTATGTGACCTAAGTATAATAGTATATTCGGGAAAAAAAATAACCCACACATTATTGAATAGAATGATGTCATAGCAACGGTTTAATGACAAAAGAACACATGGCACCAAAGCCGATGCAATAAAAACAATCAAATAATTGATTTGGAAAGAAACATCAATTGCATACAAAAGCACCCACGGTCATTCAACTTATATTTCGAAATGCAAAAAAATCAGAGTCAGGGAAATCCAACACACAAAAATAAATTACTTAATCTTACACTTCTTAATGTAAACTGGTCATGTGATACATATTGAGTAACCTAATAAAGCGGTGCAGTAACAATTTCCCTTACTGCACTATGTTGTAATTCCCTCGTTTTATGTCATACATTAGTAAATTTGGTATCATATGAGAGAGGAATAAATATAATTTTAATAAAATGAAAACTGTATGTGTTTAGCTAATTTGGTGTTCAATTGGGATTAATCAATGTGTTAATTATTCAAAGCGGTGGAGGATAAGGAGCTCATAATCCACATAATTGGGCGATATTCCAACGTACTTGCATAGATTTCCATACGATTTGGACACACGCATATCAAGGTAACGTGACATTACAATAAATCGAATTGAAGGTCAATGGATCATCATACCACATACTTGTTATTAATTTTCATAAGAATTGGGCACTAGGATACCCCTTTAGGGGGTTAACATGTGACATGACGAATTTTTGGGTAAAAATACTTTTACCCCATTACTTTTACCCCAATTTGTCATGTCAAATGTCTTCCCCTTTTGGGGGTTGACATATGACATGCCGAATTGGGGGTAAAAGTATTTTTAGGGGTCATCTTGTGTCATTTTTTGTTTTCAAGTCACCCTGAATAAGCGATTTAATGATTTATGAAAAAACAAATAGAGATTTATCTGGAAAATACTGGATAGTACTTGTAAATGTTGTGATGTACCTATTTTGAATATTAAGCATGTTCTAAGTGAATTAATTCAATTTGTCAAATATTTCTTATGTTACGCCCTGTACATTTTCTGCACATCCTGTATGACCTTGAAACTATAACATGATGATTCCTGACTTTTTACCCTTTAAGAATATATATACTTGTCATTTCCTAATGTGAATAGTTTGTTTTGCCCACTGATTTTCTGTGTGTGTGATAAGACAAGCAATTTAAGTAATGTAAAATACTTAACCGCATAAGGGGGGGGGGACACTCCATGGTACCCAACATTTGTGGTGGTTTTTTTTTCGGCTCTCGCATTTTAACGCTGTACACTTTCTGGCTGTTGATTTTAGTAATTGCCTAGATAGTAGTTGCGCTTCTTTTGGCGAATTCATCACACGCGTCGTTTTCGAGCTAATTGGCTTAAATTAGCATTTACTTTTTTTATTGGTTTACCCATAAAACCTACCAGAGTAAAAGATTCCAATTTATTTCAGCAATGTCAATATATTCATGATCTCCTTATTCATATTTGAGCTACAATTTCATTGTATTTTTTTTTTCAAATGTTGGCTAAAATCGAAATGTCGCGAAAAAAAAATATGTTATATGGTCGCCATTTTTGAGACTCGATGTACATTTTATATTTGTTTCCTGAACTTTAAATATGGTTTTGATTTGGTGTAAAGATTATTAAAAAATCGGCGGGAAAATATTTTTAAAAATATTTTCCCGCCCGATTTTTTCCCACCCGATTGAACCCCATTATCGGAAGTGCGGGGTAACTTTTAATATGCAGCTAAGTGTTAAAACTCTCATCATTGTGCTGAAAAAACACATACATGTGGCTTTATGTTATAACATTTATAATTTTGATTTTTGGCCATTTTTAAAAATGTATGCCCGCTATGAAGCTGAAACTTGCAGGGCATGTTGAAATTATCATTGTCCTACTTTATTAGCAAAAAACGCAATTAAAATTGGTCATTTAGAACTTTTATAGCAACATTTTAATGTGGTGGCCATTTTGCCAAAATCCCGATTTTCCGATCCCAATGAGCTTTATGACGTCATAATTACGTAACGCCTTGGCCGATTTTTGTGATCTTGGTATCATTTGATAGGGGAGGACCATACCTATCCATTGATAGTAAAACCAAGTTCATAGGGGGTTCAGTTCTACAAAATTAGGGAGGGTGCAACAACCCCCCACCCCCTTGGGTAGACGTTTTACAAAAAATAGCCTGGGTAGACAAGGGTTAATTCCAGTTCTTTTTACAAGAAGTTATACTGTGTACCTGTATTCTCAAATAGTAAAAAAGTTAAAAAAAAAAAATAAGACAAGCAGACAAAACCGAGAGATGTTTTAAGTCTCTAGAAATGAAAGTTCAGTAAATCTGAATCCACTATGTATAGACGCCAATAAAAGTAATGAAGCAAGTTACTCGCATATAAATACGTGTTGACGTTGCATATAAACTTTGTGAATGGAAAAATAACATTTGATATCAGGCGGTGTTCGCGCGATGCCCGGCTGAGTTCGCAGATTTAGGCATTTTTAATACTCGGTCCACTACCCCATATGTGATGACTCACCCGAAAAGGGGCGACTTTGCGAAAGAACACTTTTCAAGATACATGTGAAAATAGGCAGCAAACAATAAAGAAAATAATAAGAATTTCCGGAAGCTTTTCTGTTTTAAAATTTGATCGCCTTGATCAATTTCGGAAGACTACTCTTTCTATGTGGCCTAAGTAAAACAGTATAATCGGGGACAAAACATCCAAAATGTTTTGAAAAAGCTGACGTCATACCGTGATTTAATGAAAATATAATTGATGGCACCAGAGCCGCTGCAATGAAAACAATCAAGTAATTGATTTGGAAAGAGAAACCTCTTGCATACAAAAGCACCCACGGTGATTCAACTTTCATTTCGAAACGGAAAAGAATCAGGGTTAGGGAAATTAAAGTGTTGATAAAATTAACACATAAAAAATGCTTAATCCTAAATGTAAACTGGTCATGTGTTATTGAGTAACCTAATAAAGCTGTGCAGTAACACATTTTCTTTTCAGCACTATGTTTTTCAAGTCGTAAAATTCCATTATTTTATGTCACACATTATATTTTAATAAAATGTACCTTGTATGTGTTTAGCTAATATGGTCTTAAATTTGGATTTATTGATGTGTTGATTAATCAAAGCAGTAGAGGATAAAGAGGAGCTCCAAATTCATATACTTGGGCGCTATTCCCACATTCTTAAATATTTTCATAACATTTGGACACAAGCATATCAAGGTTGGCATTAAGATAAATGAAATTTAACGAAGCTTTGCTAAGGGCATATTCATGGTTTTGAGATCACCTCGGGAAAATAATTTAAACCATGCTCCTTAAAGCAGTCAATATTTGTATTATAGAAAAGTGATAAAAACTCGGTCACTTCTTAATATGTCGGCCACCTTATGACGATTATCCAAACTTATATAAGCAATTGTCATAAAACAGTCGGTGAGTCCAAGTGTCAAATGAAATGTCCAATCATCGGTTGGATTTGCTTCTTCAAATCGAATTAGAAACGGGGGTCGACTGTCTTACTACATGGAAGGCATTTATTTTCTATATTGCCCTGTACCTACAGTAGTTGTAACAATTTAAAGGTATTTACATATAAACGTTAAGTTAAGAAATATTTGTTTAAAATGCATTTAATTTATTTCATATTGCACACACAACTAATATGCAGTACAACACTAACATCACCTCTTTGAAATTTCAAACCCCAAAATTTGGGCAGTAAAAAGTTAAGCCCTTAATGTACTTTAAAGTGCAGTTGCGTCAAAAGTTTAATTTCTATGATTGTCTATGATCATCTAAGTGAGGCTGTCCCGTGTTGTGTGATTCTTTAAAACAACTTAAGAACTGAATGAACTCATGTCATTGAAGTCAACACATATTATACATAAAAACAAACAAGTTTTTGGGGTAACACTTTATTGTTTGGATATGTTTTATTGCTTGTTTCGTTTTACTTTGGATACTGAGAGACATTTGCTTCTTTTATGAAGAAATACAGTCGGTTTTAGAATTACTATTAAATGAAAATATTCCATTCATTTTAAAGAGCTTAACAAAAATACAATACTGCAATTTGATGAGCGAATGGCTGAAGAGAAAATGTCTGGCTGGTTAACGATTCAAATGAGATTGTTGTTCATGTAAAGTTAATCCTATAACAGATCTTAGGCAGTAAATAATAATACCCAATTCTATGTAGAATGTTTGAATGTCATTTGAAAAAAAATATAGTAAATACGATGGAGAGGCCCTATTCCTATACACTGTTAGCAACGGTTTGTATTGAAAATCATAACATTGGGTTGCATCAACGCCCCCTGGGAAATCGTGTTACAAATAATACCTCTAGTGGACGAGGGTTAATGTGATTTTTTCAGCTTAAACTTATGCAAATGAATAGTGCAATATTTATATAATAGCAAAAACTGGGGGGGGGGGGGGGGCAAATCGACTAAGCATTATTTTTCCTATTTGTTGTTAACCCAAAGCTATTTTTTGTAACACGTCCTCCGAAGGGGGGATGTTGCAACCCCCTAATATTTTCAAACGAAACCATCTATGAACTTGGTTTTGCTATTAATAGATAGGTAGGATCCTCTCCTATCCAACGATACCAAGATCATCAAAATCAGCCAAGGCGTTACGTAATTATGACGTCATAAAGTACTTTCGGATTGGACAATCAGGCTAAATTGCATTATGGCAAAATGGTCACGGAAATAAAACCAACGGATTTTCGTCAATTTTTTTTGCTAATTAAGAAGGGAAATGATGATTCTAACATGTCTTTTAAGTTTGAGTCTTATAGCATGCATATTGTTTTAAAATGGCGACTTTAAAATTACCAAGATTTCACCCCCCCCCCCCCCCACCCCAACTTTGACGGCCTACCCTAACCCCACCTTAAGTGCTACCCCCCTAGTTTTTTCATTACAATGATCGAAAAGGGTGTAAAAGAGATTACCCAAATGACGGACGTGAAAATCAGCTGACAACGCCGTATGACACAGAATCTTTAATCTAAGAGGTGTCAGACAACACTCAAAAGGATATGTTGCTTCTATCCAAACGTCTTGTTAAGATTGTTTCCTAACGCTATATCACTTGTCACTTTCATTTTTTTATCTTCCTGACACGACTTTTGCTGAAAGCTAAATTTGGCAGGTAGTTATTTTGCAAACATGACTTGAGAGTAAACAGATAAAGCGCACGTCATTATAAAACACTGAATGATGCTCGATTACTGCAAATACTCTTTCTGTATGTGACCTAAGTATAATAGTATATTCGGGAAAAAAAATAACCCACACATTATTGAATAGAATGATGTCATAGCAACGGTTTAATGACAAAAGAACACATGGCACCAAAGCCGATGCAATAAAAACAATCAAATAATTGATTTGGAAAGAAACATCAATTGCATACAAAAGCACCCACGGTCATTCAACTTATATTTCGAAATGCAAAAAAATCAGAGTCAGGGAAATCCAACACACAAAAATAAATTACTTAATCTTACACTTCTTAATGTAAACTGGTCATGTGATACATATTGAGTAACCTAATAAAGCGGTGCAGTAACAATTTCCCTTACTGCACTATGTTGTAATTCCCTCGTTTTATGTCATACATTAGTAAATTTGGTATCATATGAGAGAGGAATAAATATAATTTTAATAAAATGAAAACTGTATGTGTTTAGCTAATTTGGTGTTCAATTGGGATTAATCAATGTGTTAATTATTCAAAGCGGTGGAGGATAAGGAGCTCATAATCCACATAATTGGGCGATATTCCAACGTACTTGCATAGATTTCCATACGATTTGGACACACGCATATCAAGGTAACGTGACATTACAATAAATCGAATTGAAGGTCAATGGATCATCATACCACATACTTGTTATTAATTTTCATAAGAATTGGGCACTAGGATACCCCTTTAGGGGGTTAACATGTGACATGACGAATTTTTGGGTAAAAATACTTTTACCCCATTACTTTTACCCCAATTTGTCATGTCAAATGTCTTCCCCTTTTGGGGGTTGACATATGACATGCCGAATTGGGGGTAAAAGTATTTTTAGGGGTCATCTTGTGTCATTTTTTGTTTTCAAGTCACCCTGAATAAGCGATTTAATGATTTATGAAAAAACAAATAGAGATTTATCTGGAAAATACTGGATAGTACTTGTAAATGTTGTGATGTACCTATTTTGAATATTAAGCATGTTCTAAGTGAATTAATTCAATTTGTCAAATATTTCTTATGTTACGCCCTGTACATTTTCTGCACATCCTGTATGACCTTGAAACTATAACATGATGATTCCTGACTTTTTACCCTTTAAGAATATATATACTTGTCATTTCCTAATGTGAATAGTTTGTTTTGCCCACTGATTTTCTGTGTGTGTGATAAGACAAGCAATTTAAGTAATGTAAAATACTTAACCGCATAAGGGGGGGGGGACACTCCATGGTACCCAACATTTGTGGTGGTTTTTTTTTCGGCTCTCGCATTTTAACGCTGTACACTTTCTGGCTGTTGATTTTAGTAATTGCCTAGATAGTAGTTGCGCTTCTTTTGGCGAATTCATCACACGCGTCGTTTTCGAGCTAATTGGCTTAAATTAGCATTTACTTTTTTTATTGGTTTACCCATAAAACCTACCAGAGTAAAAGATTCCAATTTATTTCAGCAATGTCAATATATTCATGATCTCCTTATTCATATTTGAGCTACAATTTCATTGTATTTTTTTTTTTTCAAATGTTGGCTAAAATCGAAATGTCGCGAAAAAAAAATCTGTTATATGGTCGCCATTTTTGAGACTCGATGTACATTTTATATTTGTTTCCTGAACTTTAAATATGGTTTTGATTTGGTGTAAAGATTATTAAAAAATCGGCGGGAAAATATTTTTAAAAATATTTTCCCGCCCGATTTTTTCCCACCCGATTGAACCCCATTATCGGAAGTGCGGGGTAACTTTTAATATGCAGCTAAGTGTTAAAACTCTCATCATTGTGCTGAAAAAACACATACATGTGGCTTTATGTTATAACATTTATAATTTTGATTTTTGTTTTTGGTAAAATATTTGCTAATATAATGTATGACCATTTTGTTGTTTTGGGCATGTCTTGTGTTATGATTGTGTGTTTTGTATTTTTAGGCCATACTCTTTTATCATGTGTAACTTACGCCCTACTAAGGGGATGGCCCTTCGGGCCTTACTGGCCTTTTGCCATCTCCTCAATACCATTCTTTTGTTAAATGACCCTTGATCTGTTTCTTTTTTTGACAGTGTCCATGTCATCCGACACAAATAACTAACAATTTACTGTGGGGTAAGCTTAACCTCTTACGACACAAAAGAATCGACTGGTAATGCAGTAAGTAATGTGTACACTAATGTATAAACATTAAGGTTATCAAAATGCATTGCAGTTTCTGAAGAAGATGTTTGTACATGTGAACGGGTAGAAAATGATGAAAAAATATATATTCTTAAAATATTTAAGTCATGGCCTTATACTTATAGTCGCAAAAGATTTAATTGCTATGAATCCAGGATATGAGATCTTGTTCAACCCGAATAGATCAGTTATTATTCATTACCTATTAATTTACCTGTTTCTGTTTGACGACTGATATATGGGTCATTATGTTATCAAGGGTGAGACTGTTGACAACACTGCAATCAAATGTAAAACCTTTTCAAAATATTATAGGGCATTTAAATGTGGTTTTGAAAATTAATCATAATTAATCATTGTATAGCCAAGATCTATTAACCAAAAATAAGCATAACATAATACACAATTTTTTCCATGTATATACCAGTTTCTTTAAAATGTTATAATCACATAAACGAACATTATGAATGCATCGCTTAACCCGAAAGAGTCAATCACACTCTTCGCCACCAGTTAATTGACTTTTCTATAAGAAGACAACGCATCATAATGTTCCCTAACTAGGTTACAGGTTTGCATTGATAAAAAACGGAACTGGCGACAGCTAGTGAAAAATATATAGCGATAGCGATAGGTAATAAATGGCTTCGTATATCCATGTGTAAACATAACCTAGTGATTCAAAAAGAAATACGAGCTCAAGACAAGCAAACAATTTCCCACTTATGAACCCATTTCTAGATATTTCTCGTTATGGCCCTTGTACTGTCGTCAAAACAAATACTTATAACCGCAATGAATTCAGCGTTTAAGGGTCCTTTTTCACAAGGGACACGGATGAATGTCATATTTTTTGATCGGTGTCTTAAGAATTTCAATAAACGATGACGAATGATTTCACTTTCAGTAACAAGGTCAAAAACTTTAAAAACCACACTTCAATGCCTTTTTCACTGGAACCTCATAATAGAAAGATGTTTGGACTCCTTGATTTCGTGACATATTAAACATGTTGTAGGCGCTGTACTTCTTATTGAATTAAAAATAATATTGTATAAATACGTGTTGTTGATTATTTGATATAATAATCTAGTGCTGTAAACACGGCTGAGATCAACGACTCCAAGATCTCTCCGTTTGAGCTCAGCGTTGCCTTTTTTTAATATCTACATTTCTTTTCATATTCTGTTCTTATCGACATGATAGTGTGAAGAACCAATTACACACCTACGAATAGTATTGTTTTGAAGAAAAAAAAATGTGTCAACTAGAGTTACTTCCACTGCTTAGATGGAACAAAAATAGATTGTGACAGTAACTCGTATGCATTAAATCTGTCATGAAAGGGGAGAAAGTGAACAATCATTTAGTTCAAAAGATTTATCTGTGTTAAAGCTTTGTTTTCTATAAGGACCCTCTTAACGCACATTAAGAGCTCTTAACACTACTTATTATTTCCCAACAGTGATAACAAAATAGTTCAATAGTAGGAAAAGCGTTAAAATAACAATACTAAAATATGATTTACAGACTTACATAAGTGCACAATTTGAACTATACTACCTAGATTGAAGCAGATTTTGCCAAGTAAAATACTCGAATATTTTAGGAACCGGGGCACATGAAACAGAAACAGTATGGCTGGCGACATTGAGAAAAGCAACGATTTTGCATTTTTAGATTTATCGTTATCTACTTTCGTGGCATGATAAAAATTTTATTCCGGGGTGAAAGAGTTAAATTTCAAACCTCAAAATGTTCGCATTTAAAACGTAAGCCATTAATCATGTTAACGTACTATAACGGACATTTGCGTCAAATGTTTGACTTCTTAAATGTACTTATACCAATAAATCAATTACTGAAAATGTCATCATTGGGATGAACTTGCTTATTTCTTTGCGAGGATAAACATCATGATATGCCTGTTTGTCAACGATCAACTAAGTGGGCCTGTCTTGTCTTGTGTGATGCTTTAAAAACAACTTTAAAACTTCACTAAGGCTACAGTCCCTAAATGGTATGGAACGCCATCACTGCCAAAAAGGTCTAAAAACATGTAAAAGTCTCAATAAACATATAAAGGTCTCAAAACCGGCTTACAGGTCTTATTACGGTTATTTGAGTCAAAACAATTGAAAAGTCATATCTCAACTACGATTAATGGTCAGAATTTTCAGAAAGGTCATATCTCAACTACGATTTATGGTTTTGAAATGTCATATCTCAACTGCGATTTATGGTCAAAAAATTCTGAAAGGTCATATCTCAACTACGATTATGGTCAAACGTTTGAAAGGTCATATCTCAACTGCGATTTATGGTAAAAAATTTTAGAAAGGTCATTTCTCAACTACGGTTAATGGTCACTGAAAATTTTAAGAAAGGTCATATCTCAACTGTAAGATTTATGGTCAAAATTTTCAGAAAGGTTATATCTCAACTACGATGTATGGTCAAAATTGTCAAAAAAGTCATATTTCAACGATGGTTTCTAGTCAACACTTTGCTATAGTCAAATATCTCAAAAAGGTCAAAATGCTGTCCCTACTTCTGAGAAAGGTGTCAAAATGCTTTGCTTTACCTTTTTAGATATTACGGTATCTTGTGGCCTTAAAATGACTCCGTACTTATGACAGTCAGAATTCTCAGTAAGGTCAAAATGATGTGTCGTTTAAGCTCCAAGTGTCAAATTGTTGTGCGTCGCTTACGATCAAAATTCACGCGAAGGTCTCGAATTCTCAGTAAGGTCAAAATGACGTGTCGTTTAAGCTAAAAGTGTTGTGTGTCGCTTACGATTAAAATTCACGTTAGGGTCTCGGTCCTCTTTTTTTTTACAACATTTCATTCAAGCTTTGTATTGTATAGCCAAGTTTGAAATAAATTAAATTAAACACTTTTTATTTTATTTGTTTTGGTTTGTTTTATTGTTTGTTTGGCTTTACTTTGGATACTGAGAGACATTCGCTTTTATTCTAAAGAAATAAAGTCGGGTTTAGAATGTCTATTCAATGACTGTAACAATACTCCATTACTTTTTAATGAGCTTAACGGAAATACAATAATGCACCTTGATGAGCGAATGGCTGAAGGGAATTTCCCTAAGTAATTGTCTGACTAGTTAACGATTCAAATGAGATTGTTGTAAGTTAAATCTTAAAGTAGCCATTCTCTACAACAGATCTTAGGTAGTAAATATTAATATTTAATACAATACACTACTGCACTTTGATGAGCGATTGGGTGAAGAGAATGTATCTTAGTAAATGTCTGGCTGTTTAACGATTCAAATGAGATTGTTGTAAAGTAAATCTTGAACTTAGTAGCTCTCTATAACAGATCTTAGGTAGTATTAAATGCTAATACTCAATTTTATGTACATGGTTTGAAAGCTTAATTTCATAAAAAAAAAATAGAAATTCGATAGAAGGGGTCTACTCCTTTACACTGTTAGCAAATATTTGGGTTTACAACGCATAGTATAGAAATAATAGATTGTATTGAAAATGATAGAGATTGGGTTGCACAAACACTCCCTTCGGGGTTCGTGTTACAAAAATAGCTTTAGTGGACACCAGGGGGGTACGACATGACGTCATGAGATTTTGAAACTCCCATTCAAAAAATTTGAATTTTAATTAACGCTCAAAATTTTCATTTTATGAATTAGTGTATTAACATATGCAGATTCCAAAACCGTTGGGGTTGGAACTTCACCCCAGAAAACTAAAAAGATATTTTGAATGTTTTGAAGAACTACTTCTCTAAATATACGGGCGATACCACGGATGAATACGAATCAAATCTGAGTAAACAGTCTGGGTAAACAGGCAATTTATTACGCAGCCACTCTCCTCTGGTGGACACGGGTTAATATGATTTTTTTTCAGAAATGTATGCAACTGAATAATGAAATATTTATATAATCGCAACGTCAGACGAGAAAATTTAGCTGACAAACCGTGAAAGGCAACGGCGTATGACATAGAATCTTTAATCTGATAGGTGTCAGACAACACTCAAAAGGATATGTTGCTTCTAACCAAACGTCTTGTTAAGATTGTACCTAACGCTATATC
>JXSR01S012230.1:4821-20353 GCA_000969725.1 Ophiothrix spiculata | reverse complement strand
ATATGCAGCGGTGGAAATACCCACATGATAGTCAACCCAGGGTTGTCTTCCACTTAGTTCCTATACGTAGAACATACTATTACTAGTAGTGCAAAGCAGGTAAATAATAATGTACTCAGTTGTTTTATAACAGGTTGTACAGTGTTCTCCCTTGGTGACCTTTACTTGCATAATTGACAACCTCGGGTTGTTAAAGAAGTTCATTAGTCAACCCAGGGTAATAATTGTCAGTTGAATTAACAACTTAAAGTTATTAGTGTACAATTCTAGTACAAGATTGGAATGTGCACATTGGGAACATCATTCGAGTGCAATTTAAGTACAATTCCAGTACAAAAAATGTGTACTAGAATTGTACTTAATTTGAGCTCGAATGATGCTCCAAATGTGTACATTCCAAACTTGTACTAGAATTGTACCCGATTTTTACCAGGGGATCTATAGTTACGCAATAGCAATACCTGTCAATATTATGATATTGTTATAAGCAAGTGTAGCCATCCTCCGGACCGACTTGGCAATATTACTAGTTTAGATCAATAGTTTTACCATTTTTTTTTAAATAAATGATCTCTTGATTCATCTCAATCAAATATCAGACACATATGTCTGTTTTTCTTTGATTCAGTTTCTTCAGTAATAAGTAATAACCACCATCACTTATTTGATTAAATACCACGCACTGTGTGTAATTATTTGTCTTTTAAAAAAACACAACCACCTATTTTCAGGTATTTATATCAAACAAGTGATTAAACGTTGTAAAAACTTATGCAACAACTATCTACCTTTTTTAAAAGTCATGGTTATATTTGGAAATTCCTTTATTAGAAATGTCATTAAGCGAGACTCTATTTTAGGTGCAGTGATAACAATGCCATAACTGTTAAATAGTGAATGTCGCGTATTAAGAAAAAACTATCACAAGCTTAACCTTTTTTCTGTCAAATGGCAGAATTGCGTTACAAGTAAAGCCTCGTAACATAATGCAGAGATTCATTATTTCTAAGTGAAGGACGTGATCATTTATTAAATGGAAATGGACATATGTGACCGTCCAGCTCAAAACAGCAGTCAGGTTCTTTTGCCATCCAAAAGGAAGTTAGCTGATATTGATTTTTTTAACCAGAGCAATCACCTCTTAACCACAATTGAAAATTATCTATCGATCTCAACGCTATCAAGTAAACAAACATTAATGCTGACTATGCAGTGGGCAACGTAAAACGTATAACTGAGATAAACGCGTTCAAAGATCAGGAAGCCCTATATTTTCTGTTGATCGTCTTAAGAATATGCCGATTTATTTCACATGTCCTATCATTTTTTTGAATTGAACTTTGCTGGTATTTTTTAGTAAGCACTAAGATTGTGAATCTGTCAAAAAATCAATTTCGGCAAATTATGACCTTGACATGTATTTTCACATGTAGCGCAAAATTAAGTTTCTGGCATTTACTGCTCATACGGGCTGGAAGGTCACATATTTTAAGTGAAGAAATAGCATTTGCCATACCTGTTAAGGAGTTTAAATACGACGTATTTCAGAAGCTGTTATAAAAATAGAATGTTTGAAATGTCAGAAGGCAGGATTGCGATACAAGTAAATTCTCATAACATACAGAGACGCATTAGATATATCATTTTAAAGAAAAACTACAAGGATAATTAGATAAAAATCTAAAGAAAAGGGAAAAAATGATGAAAGAGTTTGATTTCGAATTATCAAGGAGTTCTGACCGGGTAACCCCCTGAGTAATCAGCGAAGGATTTATTTTCTCATGACAAGCTCGGCTCATTGAATTGTTCCGCTTGGAAGCTGTAATGGTGCGTATCATTTCTGGACAGTCGATGTTCAGCTTAAAGGCGGTGTCACATATCAGTATGCATAACGAACATCACCATACAATCAAAACAGTGTCACTAAGGCAGTGTCACACATCACCTATAGACGAAAACATACGAATAACGTACAATGTCTTGACTGTACGATGTGATGTTCGTTATGCATTCGGTAGAAACACGTTCAATCCAATATCCATCCGGTGGTAATGCGTTTTGCGTACGTTGTCCTGTTTTGAGCAAGGTAAAAACTCTCTGGACGGTGTGTGTACGGTTGATGGGTGTAGTTTGTACTTTTTGTGCGCTAATCGTCCTCGTTATGCAATCGTTAATGTACGGTGTGCATCCGTCATGTGCAATGAACCAGAGATTAAACGTATCATTACCGAACACGAGACGCATAAAACCGTATGCGTGACGAATATGAAACGCAGTGACCGTATACATATCGAGCTCAAACCGTAGGTCTAACGAATAGATACCATATGAAACGTTCACAAACCGAATTCCCGTCGGATGGATAACGAATTAAACGTATTTTACCTAGCCACTAGAACTTGACCTTTTCTCTGCTCGACAAAGTCACATATACCAAGTTATATAATATAATAATAATATATTGGGAATTATTATAGATGGAAATTTGTCATGGAAAAATGACATAAATTGTGTATCCAAGACGATTTCAAGAAATATTGGTGTCATCAATAAACTCAAGCATTTTATTCCGTATAATATTTTGCGAACCCTCTATTGTACTCTTATTCTTCCATATCTAAACTATGGAATAATAATTTGGGGTAGAACATGTAAAAGTTACCTTGACAAAATAATAAAACTTTAAAAATGGGCGATAAGAACAATCACGAACTCCCATTATAGATGTCATACTGCACTCAAATCAAATCTCCTTAATGTCAACGACATGTATACGGTTGAACTGGGTGTTTTCATGTACAGATTTAGTACCAAGGATTTGCCAAGATCATTTCATAAAGCGTTCTGATATTCATGAGTATGGAACAAGACACATCAACGATTTACAATTAAAAAATAAAAAGAAGACCTTTACTGATCATTGCATAAGAATAGATACTTCATTTACCCATTACTTGGCAGGAGAACGTTGATTTTTCACACCGCTGACACACAAATACATTGACGCATAGTTCATATGCAAGCAGGGATGACTTTAAGTGGGCTTGATAGTTTTGTTTTGATACTGACATAAAGTGTTTCTAGATACGTTTTCACCTGCGTTTTCAGATGTTTTTCTGAGTTCCGCGCAATATGATAGACCATTTTTATTTAAGAATATGTTATCAGGAAGATGATTTTGTCCATGCACAGCCACTTATTTGTACTAAAAAAAATTTGATATGTGGTTGCAGAGTTATTGAATTTACAAAGGTTTGCCAATTTTTTTGGAAGTGAAGGAAAGAGAATTTCAGTTGTCTACAAGTAATGTGGACATCCATGCACACTCAAGATTTTTTTTAAATATATCTGTTAAATCAAATGTAAATAAACAACAAGCGGCAAAAATAATGACTGTTTGGGTGTAATTTCTGCGCCTGTTCTTCCGCCTAAAGCAATTTTGATCAGCTCTTTATCATGCGGAACTAATCATCTTTAAACATCCCGCGCATGTGTGGGCGCAAAAAGCTGCAAAATAACACCTGTTGTGTGTGTAATATACATTCAGACAATTAAAATATTGACCAAATTACTCTGTGTATTGACAAGAGGTGTAACTGGATTGGTGCCGTGACCTTGCTTGGCGAAAATAAAGAAACTAAAAGATTTATCCCCTATCCTGCGTTCTCCCAAATTAGTTAAATTAATTATACAAAAACCTTCATAACTTTGCAACGGAAGGTCGGATTTGAAAAATTCAAACGGGTTTGGATTCTTTAGATCACCTGCTTTTATTTAAAATTCATTTGAAGCAATTTGATTCATAATTTAAAAATTACCTGAAGTGTCTAATAAGAACAAACGGTCCTCTATTATGATCCTATGAGTGATCTCACTTTCACCGCGTCCTTTGAGCTAATAGATGTTGTGTCTTTGATGTATTTCTTCTAGACTATTCCTATGATATTTTTGTGTGTTTAGATAATATTTTGTTATAAGGGGTTGGCAATTTAACGGGCATTTTTGGCCTTCTAGCCCTCCCCTCCATATGTTTTTTTTATTTTGTTTGTTGAATTTATGTAATGTTCTTATATGGAAATAAATATACTTGAATACTTGAATATCTAGAACAAAGCTAATCTCTTTCATGCAAGTATATAAAATCCAACCTTTCAATTTTATTTCTAAAGGAAAGTGTATAAATCGAAATAAATGGATACCTGTTGGCAAGATTATGCATTACCATTTCCTGATATTTAACAGGTTGTACCAGACACTTACTTATTAGAGCAAAATATGAAGCAATGCATTCCACGTATTTCTCATTGTAGAGGAAACAAGTATAACCTGATGATTAAAAGAAAAAAAAAACACTTTAAGGTGTAATTCATTGGTCTGACGTGATTAAACGAACAAATAAATAATATTATACGCTGAGAATTTAGGATCAGAGAGACAAAAAGAAAGTAAGAGAGATAACAAATTATTATTCAGCAGTCGTTGAAATGGGAAACTCTGTCAAATATTTATCAAGCTTATCGAAAAAGCTTTTACAAATGTTGAGGCGAATCCTTGTGTCATTACAAAGTGTGTATATTATTCCTTCTAAAGTAACCGCTTTCATGCAAGTTAATAATAGATATTGCATTTATTTTTATTTTTTTGCAATAAATAACACATAGCAAGCATTGAATGTTGTAATTGATACCTGGTGGCAAGGTTGTGCATTACCAAGTCATTATGTTGCATTCGTAGTACTAGGTAGTCACACTAAGTGTAAACAAGTCAAAAAAGGAATAAAAAAATGTATAACATAAAAAAACTAAAATAAATAACTATATGAGATAAATAAAAACCAGGGAGGGGGTTGCAACTCACCCTCTCCCTCTTCGGAGCTATTAACATAACTCAAAAGGACGAGGGTTAAAAATGTATTGGTTTCTCAATGCAGTGTAATTAACCAATTATTTGCTCTGTAACATCAGTTTCCTTTCGCCAGTAGTGTCATGTTATAGACCCGTTTCCGATTCTATGTACCTCTTCCTATTTAATTATGTCTATAGCATATCAATTCAATATTTTTGCTACTATATTATACAGGGCATTGCTATTTGCTGATCCTCAATGTCTTCCAGCTGAGTCTTCCATATTATTGTTATGTGCTATTTTTTTTATAAATATGTGTATGTAATGCTTTATGGAAATAAAGATCTTGATTTCTTTTGACTTGACAGCGTTAATACGATAAAAACGAAACTGGTGGCACTTATGATAGGGATCGGATGTACCGCCTGGGTTAGGATTTATATAGGAGTGTTTATGTGTTAGGTTGTATATAGAATTGTTTATAATTGTGAGGACCAGTGGAATTTTAAAAATGCCACCGGACGGTATTTCCGCATAATTAAAAACGTAAAGAAACTTTATTTTTTTATATAAAACGACCTATAATAATCAAATATTTATGCTTGTGTAGGTGATTAATTTATTATATAAATCAATGTTTCTTATGATATTGTATTTTCCATTACAACAAAAATGACTTATTTCGTAAGCCACATAGAAAACTCAGACAGCAGTATCCAACATGAACTCAGTGAACTTGAACAGTGGGCTAATCTTAATCATATGCAATTGAATCCACTGAAATGCATGGCCATGTATATCTCGTTTATCAAAAACAAACCATGCCATGAGCCTTTGTCTTTGTGCAATGAAACTCTCCAGGTAACAGACTCTGTCAAGATTTTGGGCCTACACATTCAGTCTGATCTTAAATGGGGTCTGCAGGTTAATGAGATTTTAAAACGAGCCAATGGTCGTCTGCACATGCTTAAAATTCTGAAGAAATTTGGGCTTTCTTTGACAAACCTCATCACAATCTATGTGGGTTACATTCGCCCACTTACCGAGTATGCGGCACCTGTTTGGCATTCAGGGCTTACAGAGACAGAGTCTGACTCCTTGGAGAGAATCCAAAAAAGGAGTTGTAGAATAATGTTGGGTAACTTGTATTCAACATATGTTGATGCTTTGGAATTGTGCAATTTTACTACACTTAAATCACGTCGTGATAAGTTATGTGAATCTTTTGCAACTTCACTCATGCAATCTGATGAATTCCGCCATTGGCTACCACCATCTAGAGCCAATCAACACAAACTTAATCTCAGATCTGGTTCAAAACTCTCAATCCCAAAGTGGTCTACCAAACGTTATCTCAATAGCCCTATTCCATACTTTGTGCAATTATTGAATACCACTTTGTAATATGTTCCTCTGCTTTTTAACAGCTTTTTAATACAATTTCCTTATGTGCAATTAAGGCAGTGAATATTCATCTTGATATGTGTCTTAATATTTTATATTTTATATTGTTTTATATGTTTAATTTATTATATATGTTTATATGTTTTTTAATTGCTGCAATTCAGCCTTTGGCTGCGATGGTGATTTTAATAAACCAGTAATGAATGAATGAATGAATTGCAATTAAAAATCTCATTAGAATATAAATATATCAATTATTCATAACCTCATTATCACCGTGCAATGAAACCTGAAAGAATATTTTAAGGTGATACGTTTCCAAACAAATACGCATATATTTATTTAAAGTATATTTTTTATGTGCATGTGCAAGTGGTAAATATGCATTTCACACAATATTTTCAAATGCAAATAATTATAAAACATAGATTCTGTCAAAAAATTATCAAAATCAGATACACGATACGCATCTCGAGAAAAAAAGGTTTTGTGCGGAAATATTATCCGGCGGCAATGTATGAAGCTGAAACTTACTTGACATTTCAGAATTGCCATTTCCTTTATTTATTAATTAATCAACATTTTAATTTATTGGTAATTTGGGACCGAATTCTGATTTTTAAACTCAGAAGTAACCTCCTTTTTATTTTTCGCCTTCACTGATTACAGTGATGCTAGTATCAGGTGTTAGGGCACAATTAAACCAATTATAGTTCAATCAAGTTTGACATGCTTACATAAATGCTAAAGTTTCTTTATTGAACACACAGTTTACTTATGTAAGAGTCACAAGACATACATATAAGGCCACATTAAAAAAAAAAGTTGTAAGCGGAATCTTAATATTCGAACGATTTAGCTCAATTTTTAACATCTTTTTAGTATTTTTGGGAAAAAAAATGTGCGGCACCAAAAAGTGAGGAGGGAGGGGACGAGAAACAACTTAATTTTTTGTTATGCGGCCTAATAACAGCATGATTGCAAAGTACCAATGAATTGCCTCAATCTGCCTTTATCTAATGAATTTAAATGATAAAATAACTGGAATGATTTATTTCTATAAATACTATGTGAACTCACTGAACTCCGCTGAAGACTTCCCAAACGAACGCTTACCAATTTTAAGTATTCTAGAGAACATATATTGAGGGTTTTTATATCCCATAGCAATACTATATGGCTCATACTGAAAGAATAAAACTGTTTTAGAAGTTGGTGATAAAATCATCTCTATATCTAGAAGCAAATGCTTGAAACTTCAAATAGAACCATGCTCATGGTGAAATGAAAAGAAAAAATAAGTTAATTTTGCCTAAATAGGGTAACTATGGCGGCAATTTTGAAATGCATCGTCTAGACGGAAATGTGTAAAAATGAATAATTCATCCACCAGTAGACACATTTTCAGCTTAAGTAATGATGCAATAAAAAGAAAGTAAAATTAATTAAATTCCAAATGCATTTCCATGTTGTGAATAATGTTTATTTTGAATGATGGCAATATGTCAAACGGCAGTCATTTTGAATCTTGCGGGCAATCTTGGATTTTTAACATAACTGAAAAATTATGAATTAGGACATTTGTGATTCGCATTTGTCATTTTCATCTCACACGATGTATGTTAATGCTGCTAAATTGATAGAATGTTGATCTTCAATAGGTGATAATGGCGGCCATTTTGCATTTATAGTTGGCCACCATATTTGAAAAATGCGAAAATGGCTCCCATCCTAGAATGATTCAGCATAAAATTAAATACCTTCATGCCAATGTTCATGTTTTTGTACCAAACAGCACAATTTCCTCAAAAACATGCAAAAATATTAAAAAGTATATATAGGTAGAGGTAAGTTGTTTTGAAATTGTAAAACTATCTCAAAAGTATTTAAGAAAATACCCTTTTGTCGAATTTAAATATCGCTTATAACATTATACACGGTATATTAAAATTCTTTGTACCCATTTGCTGTTAGCTTTTCGATTTTTTTTCCATAATAATGGAAATTAATTTGTTTAGTAATATTCATTTATTCAATTTTGGTGTGTTAACCTTTCTAAGAATTTTATTTCATGACAATAGAATGTTGCATTTAGAAATAACATGCTCTGAAAGAAAAGATGGTGTATTTGTCGAAACGCGGATGCTAGTAGTGCATTAGGTTAAACTTCTTTTCGAATACCAATCTACCTATGAATGATTTTCATCTGCATAATTGATTCTGGGCATTTTAGCAACTATAAATTGATCCATTACGGTCATTCTGATTAAAAACTTTATAGGTTACTCCCAAAGCTAGGGAAAGATAAGAGTCAAAGTTTTTATGTTGGGCAGGATTTTATTGTTGTCACGCATGTTTTTAAGTTGCCATTTTTGAAAAATATTAAAATGCTCTGGTGTTGAAACTTACCAGGAATGTTTAAAGTGCTATTTTAACTCTTTTAAGCAAAAACATCCATGAAATCTTATATTCAGACATTGTAAAGCAACATTTTGATTTATCATATTTTTCTCGAAAATAGTAAATTTACAAATTAGTTGTACTTTATGACGTCATAAATACGTAACATATTAATCAATTGTGATTATTTTGCTACAAACCGATAGGAGAGACCCTTAACTATCCAATAAAACAAAAAAGAATCACTCTAGGCCAAGGAAGTTATAGGGGGGAACAAGGTTTCTCCGCCATCTTGTTTCGCTCATGGAGCAGAGTTATTGTACCTCCGTATATATTCGGAATTTGACCCGATATCCAGGCAGATCGCGTAAATCTTCACCTGACGCATATACATCGTGTGCATTTTGTTTCACGCGCAAACCGTGTCTGCGTTTCATGTAGCGTGCATTGCGACTTGCCCTGATTAAAGTACGCCAATTTTCCCGCTAATCCGTTGCGAAGACTCTCGAAGTGTTGCACGCGGAGCCGTAAAATGCCGGAGACTCACCCTCCATGAGCGACAATCCAAGATGGCTGCCGTCCCATAGGATTTACACGGCGATGAAATCAAAATGGCGGAGAAACCCTGTTCCCCCCTATAACTTCCTTGCTCTAGGCTTATCCATTGAAAATGTTTTTTTTTTATTTCAAGAAAAAATCTGCTTTTTTATTCGATCGACCACATAAGTAGGTTTTTACAATCGTACGTTTTTTACTTGGTACGTGAAAAGTATTTCTCAAAGATACATTTTAAAGTTTTCCTATCCATGCATGAAAGACCACATGTTTTAATTCCAAAATATCACAAACGTTACCAAAAAAGTTACAGCAAAATGTCACAAATGTAACCAAACGTCACCACATCAAACGATGCATTAAAAGAAATTCTGACGATAGTGCAATGCACTATTCGCTAACACGTCAGGGATTTTTTTTATTTTTTGAATTCGTTTGGAGCAAACATTGTTTCCGTGCACAAACGTTACATGAACTTTAATCAGGATTTTGGAAACCAATTTGATTTTAAAACACCAACACGTCTTGGCCCCACCAGTGAACACCTTTATCAACAACAAACTTGTGGATATGATATTTATGGTAAAGTGATTTTTGTTTTCATTTTTTTGTCACATACGTTATTTTGGGATCACCTTTTATGGTTGTCAATTATCGAAATTATAAGGTAGCGTTTACCATCATTATTTGACACTCTGTGACAGAAAATAGCATCAGTAGACAAAGATTAGTGTGGGTGTTATTTGTTAGCAACTGTAATTGCATCGATCATCCATTAACTGACCATAGCTCTTAAACAGTGTCCAATTGCCTTCAAACTTTCAGATAATAAAGCTGAGATATTCTACAACTCAACTATAACAGTCACTTTGAAATTATGAATGTTCTTATATATCTAATTTTTTTTTGGAACTCAAATATATCTGGGTACAAAGAATTTTGATACATCCAGTTTATCAACAAACTTTCTAGTGAGCATTCAAGGTTCGACACTCTCTCGGACAAGAATCATCAGACCAATTGTGGCTTATCTTGCTTTTCATCGGAGTTATTGCAGTATTTACCTGAGGAAATAAACCTTACTTGCAATTAATACTTAATACACCATTACAAGAAAACACAATCCTTTAAGCATCAAAATCTATTGCTAAATGATAAGAGTTTGTTTCTCAATTACAGTAGGATTACGTATCATTCAATATTAATTCAGCTCATGTTACAAAATTGTTTATATCAAAACAAAGTGCGTCACTAACCACCTAATTTGATATCAAAATTAAAATATGGAAACCTTGCCGAATATTAGTGCTTCCTCATTGCGATTGTAAGTATTAGATCAAAAAAAGCGGGTTTTTTTTTTAATGAAAATGTAGAAAATTCATGCGGTGATCTGATAATACTAAGCTAATAGTTAATTTATATGTGTAGTCACAAAAAGCTCATGCCGCTGTTTAAATTTCCTACCTGATATTTTTTTTTTAATATATTTCAATTCAGTATAATAATGTTGTACCATATATACTGCGTTTAAGCGGAGCGTTGTATTTTGAAGTGTAGCATGATATTCGAGAATCTATCCATATATATTGCTTATGTTGGTCTTAAATATTCATCATTTTTATCGTTACTAAGGGGTTTTATTTTTAGTAAAAAATGAAACAAACAACAAAAGCAAAAAAAAAAAAAATGATGGCGAATCCTTCCTTACATTAAAGCCGCAAGGAAAGGGAACGCATTCCGAAATAAGAGCAACTGTCTTGGAATCAAATGTGTAGGTTTCGATAGCATTCTCACCCCCTGGGCTCAACCAGAAGTATATAGTATGTTGTTTGATATTATTTGAAAGCCCATTTTATTCTGCTTCTAAATTCAAAATTTCACCTCAAAAGTCTTCATACTTTCGGAGATATAGCATTAAATGTAAAATTTTGGTATATCTATTTTGTATTGCTTTTGTATTTTCATAGCAACCTCATCCCCAGGGTTACATACCTCCTTTTGCATCTCAAGAGAAAAAAAGAAGCAAGTTGAGGTTAAAATTTCAAAATATGCATTTCAGAGGTCAAGGTCAATTAAAAGCAAATTACATACAAGCTATGATATGATATGTACAATATCATTAACGGAACTTCACCTGTGTACTTGCAGGATATTCTAAAACTATACAACTCAGGACGTTCAGGTCTTAAATCCTCTCAGGACAAAACCCGTCTCTCTATACCAAAAACTAAGAGAGCTATCGGTGATGCATTTGCTGTTTTAGGCCCTAGATTGTGGAATGACTTGCCAATTAGCATACGTGCAGCCCCGAATGTGCAATGTTTTAAGAAATTGTTAAAAACATATCTTTTTCCAAATGTGTAACTTTTTACTTTTTAACTTTGTATATTCGATTCCTATTAGATTTTACAATTAACAACTCAATTTCACTGTATCATATTTTAAACTCATGCGGTTATCCACCTTATGGGTAGGCTGTTGGTATCCACCTGCAGCCGTTTAATTATTCTTGCAGTTGCAAAAGTGTGTATTCCAAATCATATATTTCTTTTAATGAGTACTCAATTTGGTTGCATATATTTAGCTGTTTTTATTCTTCCTTTGATGTAATTTTAATTATATTTATGTGTATATTAATGTATTTTTAAATCGCGGATATTTTTATGTTTTCTCAATGTGCAAATTGTACAGTACATCATGTTTTAACAGGAAATGCGCTTAATAAATCACTAATTACTATATTTATTTATTATTATTATAATAGGAACCAATTTGGTAAAATTGTGTAAATTCATCTCAAAGTTTATGCCGATCTACCCCCCTCCCCTTAAGAGCAAGTGTCTTGGAATTAAACGATCATTGTAATATGAGTATCTGCAAAATAAATACTTGCACTGTCAAATCCGACATCAAATGCATTAAGCTTCTCAGAAAGGTGATATGTGCGAGTTATTTGCAAAGGGTGTAATGAGATAATCTTAACTTGATATTTTTCAAATGCATGTATTATATATAGATCTGGAACACACTGTTTTTATATCACGCAATACCTGAAATGTGATCCCCAGACAAATCTATATTCTATTTGCAATAGTGTAACAGAACTCATCACTTTGCTATAACGCTTTTAGAATCATAATTTCTTGTTCTGAAGGTGAATAGTTACAGATCGATCATCATAAAAATGTAAAATAAATTTATAAAATCATTGAACATTACCGAACATTGTTCATCTTATCATCAAATGACTTTACTTTTGTTCAGATCACTTCTATTATGGTTCCAAGCGCCGCGCCGGTAGGGACCATTTATTATCGAATGAAACAGACTCCTCATCAGTTAAAAAGGTGACACTATAACTACCTAACATCCTTGTGAGTGAGCCCCTTTAGAATCATGTGACTAAACCCCTTGTGTAACAGTGTGATACGAGTATTAAATTTTGTCACCAGAGATGCGATTGTCTTAGTGTGTTGACATTGTATACGGATGCGTCTCCCTCTTGTATTTGTTCTTTTCAACGCATATTAATACTGATTATCGAAGATCGAGCATTTTCAGGTACTAAGGTCTGTCGTTGCTAGATTTTTCTTTTGATCTGGTTAAGAAGTTCAGACTGAAATGCTTACTAAGAAATCGTCACATGTTACTTGGCCATATCGAAAGGTATCTTAAGAGCCTAATATCAAATTTTAGTTTTTAGTCTCATCTAAGAGGTTATATTTTAATGTTTAAAAAAACACATATATTTTGGTTATTTGATGTTTGGTAATATCACAATTGGTAAAATGTATCGAACTGATTCGGACAACTGGATCAGTGGTGAATGTGGAGTGTTTTGTGACGGTATATGACAGATTTAAAACCTCTTAAAACCTTTTGAAATGTCATATACCGCCAGGGCCCATTCCACTTTTACCACAGCTCAATTTTTGTAAACTGGGGGCCGTTAAAAGATCGTTTTTCGTTTGCTTCCAAACATTCCCTTGGCGAAGTCAGGCGTGACCAGGACATTTTATTGCCTGCTTGTCACCTATTTACATATATACATTCCATATGACCACTCAACTTTAGCGGTGAAGTGACCTTAACCCAGGCGTAATCAAATCAAATTTGACCTAAAAATCACGTTTTTCGACCCATTTGTGTTGTTGCCCCTACCCGTAAGTGAGAGGGTTGATCCAATTCTGAGCTCAATTTTACATCTAACTAGATTACCTATCAGATCTGATCAAAAGCAACATAAGTTTCCAGATAGTTTCCTTATAAACGCCTTGTGAGATATGACTGAATAAAGTGCTGGTGCGGAAATACTTTAAACCGCTAGTGTACTCGTACATCTGTTAATCCTACATAAAGTATTTTGAAAAAATAAAAAAAAAAATTATCTAAGAAAACCCTGGTTAATCTGTAGTATATCGTAATTGCTAGGACTTTAGTTGGTGGTTCTATCGTAGACATTTAAATCACTCTTATCTATGATAGTAGATATATTTTTCATCTTATTATAATAAAAAACAATGATGAATGTAATGTGTAGTTTGAAAACAGAGATAATTTTGACGTATTTAATGCGTTAGGCATACTTAACTAACGTTTGTCCTCTCCATACGTCTCCTTTTTGGTTCCCAATATGCGTTTCATTTCTATTAAATACACAAATGAATAAAATTATCCAAATCCAAATAATGTTCCAATTTTCAGTCGTTTATTTTTATCAACATATGATCATATTTAAAAGTGAATCCAAAATATATTTGATATTCTAATATGCACTAGAAACACCATAACCTTGACATTATGTATCAATAGCATATTTTTTCTTGATTAAGTTATAACTTTTCTCTTCCATACGATAAGTTTTTGCTTCAATTAAGAGGCTTAAAAAGCTTTGATCCAGATTTGCTTTATATAAAATTAACCTGAAAATGCCTTTACGGATTACTATCAAATCAGGAGTTTATTGAAAGTAGACTATCTGTCCACATATTGTAATGCCTCTGCTATAATTATTTATGTAGAATAGTGTCTATAGGTCTCAAATCTGTAGATATTTATCAAATAAGGAGTTTATTGAAAGTAGACGGTCTGTCCACAGATCATAATGCCTCTGCAGAAATTATTTATGTAGAATAGTGTCTTAATGTCTCCGTTAAAATCAATAAGTGGTGAAGACCTGTTCTATTTATGAAGTTTCATCTAAGAAAAATACACTACTGAAAAACGTATTCTTTGAAAATAAAAAACCCTTAAAATGAAAAGAAATGGTTTAATGTTTAATCCAGGTTAATCTGTACTATAAATAAAAAATTGTGAGGTCTTAAATTGGGGACTTTATCGTTGACGCTAACTCTTATCCAGCTTTGTTTTTATCCCATTGATCCACAACTGATGATTGCAGCATACTAAGGCTACACCCGGGGCTACATGACAGACCATTATTCGGAAGAATATGAATCAGGATAATGCTTTTTAGTAATAACCAGAGAAATAGTTCCCGCCAGATATGACGACGGGGCTTGAACCATCACGTCTGGTGCGAATTAGACGCGCATTACGAAACATCAACATATCCATTGTCACATTTGAGCGTGAGGTAAAATATGAAAAGTATATATTAAATCGCCGTATTTTCCATTTGTTGGAATAAACAATGTTGTTTTTTTCTTTCAAAAAGTTCATATTAGACGGATAAAAAGTAATAAAAAACAGGCAAAACAGTGCAAATGTATAATTACATTGTCAATTAAAATCAACACCATCAACACCATGTTTGTAATTCAATAAAAATGTTTCAAGTATACAATCTGCCCAAACTTTAACAATCAAATTGACCAAACGTTAAATAAACATAGAAGTAAACCCTTGATGACATTTTTGAAATGTCTATGACAAAATCACTAATCACTGTTTATGTATAATTAAGAAACTATATTTTCCATACGACAAAAAAGTGATAGTCTGCCATGTTTAAGTGGGCAACAACTTGCAGTAAAAATAACATCCCTCCATCTCACTCGTGGAAAGAGATAGTAGCTTTAAATACATAAGAACAAAACGAATAATTTTATCTGATGACATTTGCTCTTGTTGCCCTAAAATCTAAGTGAGTGATTGAAAGCAAACTTGAGTAACTTTAGGAAGCAGGAAGCAAACACTTGTCTTTATATCATCTGGCCTATTTTCTTTCTTAAATAACTGTTACTTAACACCTGTATAAACAACTTCTGCTATTTTAGCTTTTAGTAAAGTAAGCATATGTACTCGTAACATCTGTTCATACTAGATTACGTAAATCAACTCTATCGATACAATTAGTTATAATGGC
>JXSR01S012229.1:3636-17430 GCA_000969725.1 Ophiothrix spiculata | reverse complement strand
TCAGAAATAGTGATATCGCCTATCCCTTCTTTTCAAAAAATATATCCATACCGCCCAACCCTAACCCAAAAATCTTTACATTACTTTCTTCATTAAGTTTGGCGACCTCTTACACCCAAAACTAATTCTTTCAGAAATAGTGATATCGCCCATCCCTACTTTTCAAAAATATCCATACCACCCAACCCTAGTCCAAACAACCTTACCTCACCATCATTAAGTTTGGGCACCTCTACCACCCAATATGGATGCTTTCAAAAATAGTTCCGAGTTTTTTTAATAGACTTTTTGGTCAAGAATTTATTTTTAAATCTGCTTGTTCTCATTAATCTGTTTTTGTCAGAACTTGTACTTCATTTATATCAATACTTCCTCCGTATGAATTATTATGACTATCGTTAATAACGTGACAATTAGTGTATTCCTTTATCTAGGTAAATTTGCTTTTCTCGTTATTTATTTTTGAAACCCATCCCGTCCCTTATTTTGACCTTCCCTGGTTAGCGCATGACTTTTACGTTATTGCCTTGTTAAAAAAATCCCAGCAAAATCGGCCGCGCGCGCTGCCCGGGCTCATTGCTGGGTCCGTGGACATGGTGGAAGGGGATATCAGGGGAACGATACTAGTTCTATACTTAGGCCTAACTCTCAAAATTTGCACTTAGTTTCCACATTTGCAATGTTTATGCATTATGTTTACCATCATTTGTTTTCTGCACCGCCAGCTACTGGTACCGCGACATGATTTCAATATTTGGTAAACTAAGGGGTTCAATTTGCACGGTGCGTTCTCGTAATTCAAGTTGCCCTACAATCACAAACTATCCGCAACAGGATTAAGTATACGCAACGCGACCAGCCAGATTCACCATCGCCAATAAAATGTTACTCAATCCTTGTATTTGTAGATATTGTAAAATGGTATTTCCATGTTTTGAACGTTTTATAACCCATATGAAACGACACCAAAGACTTCTTCACTCAAGACGTAAGCTTAAAGTTAACTTCCTTCAACATGTTCAACGGACTAGAAGCTTAAACAGTAACAATTATATCGATAGAAAGCACGGCATGTATGCAGCTAATGAAAGCCCACATCATGAGTCAACAAGTTCCAAAAATAAGCGAGGTTTCTCGCGGGAAAATAGCAGGACATTGCATGAGAAAACTTTGGAAAAATCTTATCAGTGTTGGGTTTGGCTGAATGACATTTCTTATAGCAACAAACAATTCTCACAAGTAAGTAACGGGGCAAGCGATGAGAAAACACACACCAGAGAGAAACCTTATCGGTGTAAATATTGCAACCAACTCTTCTCACTTGACATTGAAAGAACAAGACACCAGAGGACGCACACTAAAGAGAAACCGTATCGGTGTAATTATTGCAGCAAACGCTTCTCACGGGAAAATAACAGAACAGTACACGAGAGAACACACACCAAAGAGAAACCGTATCGTTGTAGTTATTGCAGCAAACGCTTTTCACGTGACGGTATCCGAAAGGGATATGAGAGAGTACATACCAAAGAGAAACCATATCAATGTAACTATTGTAGCAGATGCTTCTCACAGAACAGTAGTCGGATAAGGCATGAGAGAACACACACCAAAGAGAAACCGTATCAATGTAACTTTTGCAACAAACGCTTTTCACAATCAGGTACCAGGACGGTGCATGAGAGGACACACACTAAAGAGAAACCGTATCAATGTAAATATTGCACCAAGAGCTTCTCACAGAATAGTCACCTGACCGATCATGAGAGAACCCATACCAAAAAGAAACCTTACCAGTGTAACTATTGCAAGAAACGATTCTCATGCGGAATTCACTTGAAATGTCATGTGAGAACACACACAAAAGAGAAACCGTACCATTGTAAGTATTGTAACAAACGCTTTTCATGGACGAGTAGCAGGACGGTACATGAGAGGACTCACACCAAAGGGAAACCGTATCAATGTAACTTTTGCAACAAACGTTTTTCACAATCGAATAGCAGGACGGTACATGAGAGGACGCATACTAAAGAGAAACCGTATCAATGTAAATATTGCAGCAAGTGCTTCTCACAGATTAGTCACATGACCGATCATGAAAGAACACACACCAAACAGAAACCGTACCAATGTAAGGAATAAGTATTTTAACAAACGCTTTTCATGGGTGAGTAGCAGGATAATCCATGAAAAATCACATACAGGAGAGAAACCTTATAATTGTAACTTTTGCAATAA
Source organism: Ophiothrix spiculata (assembly GCA_000969725.1). NCBI lineage: Eukaryota > Metazoa > Echinodermata > Ophiuroidea > Amphilepidida > Ophiotrichidae > Ophiothrix > Ophiothrix spiculata. The sequence goes on along the minus strand of JXSR01S012229.1, from coordinate 15,189 downwards.
ACGCTTCACACTTGAAAATCACAGGATAGAATATGAGAGAACACATACTAAAGAGAAACCATATTAGTGCAATTATTGCAACAAACGCTTTTCTCTGGAGAGTAGAGTACCAGGAAAATGCATGAAAAGCCACACACTAAAGAGAAACCGCTTTTGTAGCAAACTCTTTTAGTAGCAGGTCAAAGCACAGTGACGAGAGAACACACACCAAATAGAACCCGTATCAATGTTAATTTTGCAACAAATGTTTCTCACAGAGTTCAGCAAGGCAACACACGTGAGAGCTTCACATACTAAAGAGAAACCTTATCAATGTTACTATTGCAACAAACGCTTTTCATATGCGAATAGCAGGAAAAATATGAGCGAACACATACCGGAGAGAAGCAGTAACTAATTATTAATGTAAATTTTGTGACCAATGCTTCTCACAGCAGAGTCACAGGACAACGTACGTGAGAGCTTCACAATACTAAAGAGAAACCATATCAATGCAAATATTGCAACAAACGCTTCACACAAGCCAGGACACTGCACGAGAGGACCCATAGCAAAGATTTTACTGTAATGTTGTGCGAGAAAGACACGACAAAAAACCACAAAACGTAAATATTGCAGGAAATGCTTCAGCAGGAAAGTCCGGGGTCTCAACTAAGGTTCGCATGGGTGTGCAGTTCGTACCTTATTTCCAAGAATCTAATATTTAGAAATTTTTCATAAAGAAGAGAGAAAAAAGGTCTATAAATGCATAGGCTTTATAGGATTCTTGACCATTTACTGTGATTAAGTACAATAATATTGCATGTGAATTAGTACAATTTATTTTCAACGTTTAGCCCATGTTTAGCGAATATTTAATTTAAAATGCTGAAAAGCTTGTAATAAGGCCGAAAATCGGACCAATGATCTATGAGACTTATATGTAAGTAATACCTCCCCTCCCCCGTGCAAAATAAAAACAGAACCTCTAAATTATCATTGTACAAAATGTAGATTATCTATTAATAGTGATGTGTTGATTTTACTTCCGTTTTCTGTAAATAGAACATTTTTTGGGAAAAAATCAGTCATTCACGTTCAACAAGTCAGCTCCTACAGCTCTGCTTTATTTTGCAAAAAACGCTTTTCACACATAGCAAGGCGATACATGAAAGACTGTACTGGAAAGAAGCTTGTAACATGTAAGATGTACTTTGTCATATTCGTGAAGTAGTAAAAACATCATTTAAAATGATGAATGAACCTTGAATGAACAAAATGTTCATTTGTGGCCGTCTTAAACGAGACGTAAATGCAGCAAACTTCATTTTGACCTTTGACGGACCATAACTTGACTTTTGGAAATTGAGTGAAGTTCATTGAGGTGTCATTCTAACCAGGTAACCCTCCGTCATAACACGGCCTAGTATGCCCTTTCCATATATTTAAAAAAGTGAAAATGGCAAGAGGCTGCATTTACGGCTGGTTTGGGATGGCCGGTCACATTTAAAGTAAAAAAACCATGGTAAACATTTTACACAATGAGCATGTTGATATTATCATTACAAAATGACGAAGTATATACATATTTGTTGGTATATAAGGATTCATTTTTTGAATTAAGAAAATAAAACATGATTTAAAATGATGAATCAGCCCCAGTTAAATGTTTATTTATAGTAAACAATTATTATTTACACCATGGTTATTTTTTTTTTTACAATGAGAAACATTCTGAAAATAATAATCATAAAAAATTATGAAGGACATTTATGCAAGTTATTTGGATAGATGTAACAAAATCGGGTTATCTGATTTGCAGCTGGTTTTGAACAACCCTAGTTCTACGAAGGGAGGGGGGTTGCCAGTGGCGGATTTAACAGTCAGAAAAGTCAGCAATTGCTGACCGAGCCCCCCTAAAAAATTACCCTCAGGCATTGGCGGCGGAAGGTTGAAATTTTAGGGGGGGGACGGCAAATTTTTTGAGCAAAAATCGTCGGAGGCAAATTATAGTATTTTGTAATGCGCGCGTAGCGCGGAAAAACTTTTGCATAATCGGCTATTTCAGCTACAAATTGTTTGAAATTGGCGCAAAAATTGCAATTTTTTAATGACATTTTTTTGAATGAAATTTTTTTTGATTTTTCATATAAAGGATCAAAACAAAGGGAAAACTTACAATTTCCTTTCCTTTTCTTTCTTTCTTCTTGATTTTTTGAGGGGGTCCGTCCCCCACTCGAAAAATTCAGGGGGGACATGTCCCCCCCCGCTTCCGCCGCCTTTGCCCTCATTGCTGACCGGGATCCCCTAAAATATTGCCCCAAGGGCCCCCCCCCCCCCAAAAAAAAAAAAAAAAAAAAGAAAAGAAAAGAAAGAAAAGGAAAAGAACAATTTTAAAGAGAAACCAGCGTTCTTTCACACCATTAAGGACCTGTGAAGGACACTGCATGGACCCACATGCCCCATATAAATATTTTTATAAGCATGAAGAGTAACCTAACTTTTGCTCAAAAAGGTGGTCTACGTGAAGGTGGGCTATAATGGATAATATGGCCTCGGTGTTTAAAGGAAAGAAAAAATACTTTCAAAGAATTTCACTAAGATTCATAGAAAACCCAGTGTTCTTGCAACATCATGGGCCCAAGCAGAACACAGTAGGCCCCACATAAGTCCCCCCCCCCACCCCTAAGATCTTGCGATGGACCCAAGAAAAGGTTTTGTGGGGTCAATTTCATTTAGGAACCAGGGGCAGCACTAGGGAGGTATAGGGGAATTTTCCCCAGTCACAAACCTTAATTGCACGTAAAATGGCAAAAAATTTGCGCGCGAATTTCAAGATTTTTAAAGCAATTTTTAGGTGATGTTTAATAATTTACCGGGGTTTTTTTTCGCGAGCTTAGCGCACAACAAAAAAATGTCATATATCCAGCGACCATTTTTGTTTTAAAAAGGGCCCCCATCTTAAGTTGCTGACAGGGCCCTTTTCCTTAAATCCGCCGCTGGGGTTGCCCCCTACCGATTTTTTTCTGCCGCTAAAAACTCCTCGCAGCGCAAAACGACTTGATGTAGGCCTACCTAAAAGTTCATCCTTTCCGCTTATTCTAGTGAAAAAATTTCGACCCTACCACCTTCAAGGGGATACAGTGTCCATTCTAAGTTTGGAGGTCAGTGGGGTTGGTGCAAGTCCGTGATTCTAAAAAAAAATACTTTTTAGTCATTTATATAGCAGATATCCATTTCGAACTTGGTATGAGGTAAAACTAGTAATTTCTGTAATATTTAGCAAGAAACTGCTTGAAAATCGGACATTCCTACGATTTTGAATTTTGATTTTTGCCTATATTTAAATGCCGATTTTTCACATTTTGGTAATTATGACGTCACAGTGACGTCATACATTTCCGGATGACCTTGATTTTGATATCAATGAAAAGAGGGGACTGATACCTATCCATTGGTACCACATACGGGGGTCAGGGGGACTCGCTTTAAAAATAATTAGGGGGTTGCAACCCCCCTCCTCCTCCATATAATACGTTTGTGAAAATCGCTAGGAAAAACTACAGAATCTCTACTTTCTAACTCTTTTTATTTGAGTTCAATCGGACATTCGGTTCTGGTGTGAAAGGAATCTTAGTCCCCCTAAAATGGTAGTCCGCCTTCCATAGACCATAACGGAGTAAAGCGTGAAACTAATGTTGCGTGAGCATGGTGAGAGTTGTGGATTTACGTGAATAATATGCTGATGCTGGAATCGATCTAGTCAAAATAATCATGAAATTTGCACATTTAGAATGTGTTTTTGCACATGAAAAGCAATTTTCTTGACAGGATGAGCGTCAAAGATAGTACTTATGAGGAAATTAGAAAATCGACCCGGGGACCTGTTACATCACTATTTCCAATTTCAGCGGCCCGTATCTGGGAATGTGATTTTGTGACTTTAGGTACCTTTTTCATGTTTTTTGTAACGCGTCAAAAATATCATGAAAAGATTGATATTGTGCTTTATCCCGCTATCTTTCACGTTTAATAATTGCCCTGAATTATCTCCTGGTACATTGCAAATTGTAATATGAGATCTGGATTTACCTCAAGAAACTAAAATATTGAGGAATATGATTATATAAATGTATTTTTAAATTTCAATGGAAATTGTATGCACTTGTCCTAGAAACCTCATAACCCGGGAGGAAAAATATAACTTACAATCGCTAATAATTTTCAGACTTAGGTGTTCATTTCATACGGTGATTTAATACGCTGTTTGTTTTTGCAGAAGGTTCATGTAAATTGTAAAATATATATAAAAATAATAAGTGAACTATTTTTATTTGACTTTTATAAAGGACAAGGTAAAATGTCAAGAGCAGACAAAATAATACGGAAATGTTGATGCAACGTCTAGGTAAAAAGGGAATATGGTCGGATTCGGCAGTTTAGGAAGATCTTTGGTTAAGGGCCTTGTCATCCCTTCGTTTTCAAAAATGTTTTTTGCTCTGCAACTCAGCACGGATAATTAAATCCAAATAAAAGTATATATTTCTAGAAGTGGATTTGCATACTCAGCATGATGGTGAGGTTATTTTTGGACCTTGGACCAAAATGTGTAATTTTGGCCCTAAGGTCCAAAAATCATGTTTTGGGGCCAAAATTAACTAAATTTTGATTTGGTAAAATTTGTCTAGATATGACTTAGAGAATAGATTCCTTCATCCCGGTTGATGTCGTTGGCCCCGCTTCCTAATCCTTCCTAAACCGGGATGAAGGAATCTATTCTCTAAGCCATTCTACAACAAGCTACTCAGTGATAGAACTTTGCCTCCTGTGGATGAGAAACAATGTTCCCGCGGGAGTGAAGTGGCTAGGTCGTCACAGATCTGAGGAAATCTTCCGTCAAAAGACGAAACGTCATAAACGTGAGTAAAATACTGGATTTGTAAAGCACAAATCTTACCAAATTATGAAAAGCAACAATCTTTATGGACTTATTTAAAGAGATTTTAACACTTTTTACAACCAATATTTCTAACATTATTTTTGCTCGTTCTTCTTCTGTTTTTGTCTCTTTCCCTTTCTAATTTTATTTATCATTTTTTTGCGGATCTTCTTTCCCCTCCCCCGTGGCGCCGCCACTGAGTTAAGCAGGAAATAAGGGAATTTCAATCATATCTTCATCACATTTAAACATAATTACCCTTTTAAAAAACATAAAGGCAATATAACCTTCTATTTTTGCATATAACAACAAAAGAGATAATTAATAATTTCTATATCAATTAATTCAAAAGATGCATTGATGCATAAATGAGGTAGTTCATCATATATGTGACCCGTCATATCGAATGTACCTTAATACCAGCATAGTAAATTACGAGATACAGGCCATTGAAGCTGAGCATAGTCAAAAATCACGTCCAAGGTCGAATTTCTAATTTCATCAGAAACGTTACCTTTGAAGTGTATTCTATCATATTAATCAGGTGCCAACATCCGAAACATAAGACAAATGTTTTAAAAACCAAGATAAAAATCCCTTCTCCATTCAAGTTTTACCAATACAGAAACTTAAAACTCGATTTTCTCATAACTGTAGTTTTCTGAATCAGCACGATGCCTTATACCAATTTGGATGTAAATTTGCAATCGAACATCCAATAACCAAAAGCAAGGTGTCATTTTAAAGCTTAAAAATATAATCTTTCAGATGGGACCAAAAATCAATTTTCATTTTGGGACCCTTAAGGTACCTTTCGATATGACGGGTCACATATAGATATACATTTTTGATGCATGATGTTGATTAGGATGCACTTGAGCACACGTGAGAGGATACTCTACATAATTGTTCTATTAATGTTGTGAATTACGACTTTGCAAGAAATTTGAGGTTCTTCTGTTAGTTCATTCAGTTTATAGACCCAAAGGAGGATCTGTTTGAGGACAAATGTCTTGGAAGATCATAATGGTAAGCACATTTTACGTTTTATTTTTATGTTTCAATCGTGCCAAAGGCTAATTCATGTACGTTCAAAGTATGACGGTGGCATATCAGTCGAAATGTTTCTAATTTAGTCTTTCACAGGAGGAAGCCGAAAGACTGAGAACAAAAAACTACACTGAGAAACAAAAGTAGAATATATATTAATTGTAAGCTGTCAGTGAATTCTTGCCTTATTGCTTGTGGCCATCCATGCCATCAGAGGTTCAAGTACAGCTGATGATGGATTAAGTTTCCCCTGATGATGAAGAGGGGCGAGAGAGTAGTGTAGGTTTACCCCTGAAGGACGGGAAAGTTAGTTCAGACTTACTTCTGAACATGCTGAAGGGTAATTAAGTGGTTTAGATCTCTGATCTAGAGCATCTAGCCTTGTGTAATACAAATAGGTCCCTCAAATATCATGGGTCTATTACATATTACACTACAAAATGGTAGAAAATATGCAGTTTTGCTAAAACGTCTTTATGTATATTTGGAAAAGTTTGTTATCATATGAAAGGTCTATTTATCATGTTTATACTCTATTTATGTAATACAAAGTGAACTTCTCATGATTTTAATTGATGAATTTGAGGCGACGGTGGTTGAGGTGGTTGATTACATGCAAAAAGTGTAAGAAGTTATGATCTATAAACATACCTACATACATACATACATTATGGGCATTTATTAGGCGCCATTTCATATAGATCACAGCGCACCATGATGGAACAAATAAAAGAATGGTGAACACATGAAAAGCAGCAAACTGAAACATGCAGTGCGATTACATAGGAAAAATGTGTGTTTTGAGCCCCTTCTTGAAACTGTGTAGTGATGAAACTGAACGAAGTTCATATGGTAGTGAGTTCCAAAATGTTGGTATAGAGAGTGAAAAACTCTTGTCAAAAGCAGATGTTAGTCCTTTGTAGTTGTATTTTGGCACTCTGAGGCGTGAGAAATCTGATGCGGAACGCAATCCCGTACGACTTTGTTTGTACATTGGTAGTAATGACGTAAGATATTTTGGAGCAAATATACACTATATTGTTAAAAATAAAAAGGCTGGGAACAATTTTTTTTGAAAATACTTCAATGAGATATGTATATTGCTAAAGCATGTATCGAATACTGACATATCACCCAAACTTTTTTGTTTCTTAATGGATATGGGTATTTTTCTGTACATTACTATATATACAAAACAAAAGTTATAGACTTGGTTACATCAGCTTACATGCTTGACAAATTTGTTTCGCAAGCATGGCAAGGGAGGCCAAAGGCCAACCCTCGCTCATCAGAAGCTATTATAACTTTTGTATCAAGCTCCCTAAGGGTTGAGCACTTTACCATTTGGATGGTTTTAATTTACTTGAATTTCAAAATATATACAAAACATGCATTTACACCGAAAACTTAAAAACGGCATATCTTTTGACCGAGTTGATGTATAGTTGGTAATCGTTATACATTTGTCAAAGGAAATTTGACGAGGAATCCAAGTATTTGATTAATTTTAGGTAGTGTATACAGGTTAACTTATGAACGATAAATGTCCTGAAAATAAATGAGTCGTTTCATAGATTTTGACCATCGTCATGTATTTCAACCAAAATGAATTATGTCACCAAATGTATTATTTTATGGAAGGCCATCATTACATCCATCAAGTAATGTTTGTGTCATCTGAATACACATTTCCCCAACAAAATATCATTGTGCCAAGCGTGATGACCAAAATGCACTTTTATTTTATTTTACCCTGTATAATTTGTACCCATCCCTCAAAATTAGGCTTATTTAGGTACAACTGAAATCCTCGGAAAATAAACTTTTGATACGTTGAATACAAATTGGTATGGTTTTACCAATGTTTTAGTGTGAATTTGTGAAATAAAGAATATGACCAGTTGACATCTAAAGTATATAAACGTACGAGTAATATGGTATTAAAACACATAATTTGTCTACAAACGACGGCTAGGCTCAAATAATATTATTATTTATTAATTTATTTGTAATATATTTCAGACTATTCGCCGAAACCAACCTCTTTCACATTTGGATGTTATTTCTAAGATTGCAATCATTTGTACATGTTTATTTACAGGTAAGAATTTTTTGTTTTTTAAAATGCACAAATCCTTATTTTATTTTGATTATTGTTAAAGAATATGTCTTAGGTATTAGGTATTTGCGCCTTTTGGGAAATTTTGAAAAGAAAACCCATCAAAATAACAGTTTTGCAAAGGAAAAACAAGAGAGCCTAGTTTTGCTACCCAAATTTGCGGCCATTCCTCTAAAAAAGAAAATAGATCATACATTTCTTTATTTAAAATAAACGTATGTATGGCCTTCATGCTTAGTGAGTTAGATCAAATCTATGGTTGTATTTTCGTAAATTTTAGACAAAGGAAACTCTGAGCACTTCAGCTTTAGTTAGTACTTAACATTTCTTTATAATCATGATAAGGGAAATTGACACTTGAGTTTTAGTCAAAAGGGACTGGTTTAGATTCTTCCCACTAATTTTTTTTTGCCCACATATTTTTTTTAACTTGAATTGATAGACCTGCTTATAGTAATATAACCTATAAGTAGTTTTCCATACTTTTGAGGAATATTGGAGAAAATTGCAATTCTTTACCTATTTCAATTTTTTACGCCGGTGCAAAAAAGTTGTGTAAAAACAGTGTTTCTAGTTTGAAAACTTAAAAAGATCTTGTTTCTACACATGTGATGGCCAAACAAATCATTTTTGATGAAATTGTTTCTCTTTTAATATGTATTAAATTATATCCAGGACCTTTGTTTGATCTTTTATCTGGTAAATCCATTTGAGGAACAAATTTAAGATTTCGGAAACATAGAATAGTCACAACATTATTAAAGAATGATATATTGCAAATTAATTCTCCCTCAATTTGCGCCATTTGTGTGTAAATTTTTTTGGGATTTTACTATGGTTTTTAAAAGCTTTATTTAGAGCATTTCCATAAGTTTTAATTCTAAGTGGAATCTAGGCTTAGTCCCTTTAATTTTGTTTTGTTAAATGAAATGTTTCGTTATTATGGTACTGCTTTAATTAGTATGTGAAATGTTCGAGTTGAAGCTAAGAATGGATTATCCTTTTTATCTCAAGGGGATTAGCGATTATTTGAGAATTTGGTAGTAAGCAATTAATTAACAAGTATTAATACACTCTGCGTTTAGTGCGCGTTGAAATTTTAAATCTAATTGGACAGTTGGTAACTTATACGCGTTCATTAATCTCGTCTAGTTGCACGCTGCGTATCGCGTAGTGCGTTGTACAATTCCATGAACGCATACGCGTAACATGTTCGCGCTTGCATGGCAAGTTTCATTTTAAAAGAAAGGTAAATACAAAATTCAATGATTAACATGGGACGATGGATGGTTGTATTTTCTATGTTTTATTGAAATAGCAAACACACTTTAAAATAATTAATAATGCCGCACGGTTTAATTTCTTTGCAATTTTATTCTAATCATTTTCGTGTATTAATTAGATTAATAACTGCTCTTTACTTGGCGCTCGTGAAATTGAACTAAAATAATGCACCTTTTGCTGAAGTCGAAGTTGTCCGACTCACTCGGCTGCGCCTCGTGAGTGCGGTCAACTCCAACTTCAGCACGCGGTGCATTATTGTTGTACAATTTCACTCGCGTCAAGTAATACGCAGTTATTAATCTTTAAATATACGAGTTGGGTTTTGAGAATAAAAAAGCTCCCCATTCCTTTGTTAAATCCTTGCATACAGTTTGAACTAATGTTCACATTATCCATTGTTTTAAGCGTATATGTATACATTTGTGAACACCATATCTGGATTATACGGATCTGGTTCTGATCCTGATCAGTGCTTCATTTTTCCTGGGTAGGGCAGTACGGACGACATAGGTCCGTGTTGCATTTCTATGTTCAGGTTCAACATCATTTCAATTACAAATTATGAAAATCATTAGCTGAAAGGTTTAAGGGTACGATGAATCCATATGCTCAGGAAAAAGTGAATCCTAACTATTTTTCAATCATGAAAAGATAAATGGTTTCCACTGCCTTTGCGGGGACTCGAACCATGGATTATGGCGGGGGTTAGTCATGCATTACGAAGCGAGAGATCTACCGCTGAGCTATCAAGGCAGCGTTGAGATTGTAAACTAAAATCTAAAACATAAACATTAGAATGCCGTATTTTTCTTTCGTTTACATAAAAATTGAAATTTTTGCCTCATTGGAATGCTCAATTTGTAAGTAAATTATGCGAATGCGTATATCAGACAAAATGTAGATAATGTAGATACTAAACACAGGCAATTCACAGCTCAAACAGGGCAAACTCAGAGTCGTAATTCACGTCCGGATTTTCGGGCAAAACAACGCGGGTTTGTTACATTATCATTCAAAATCAACTCAGCATATTTATAAAATAAGAAGTATCAAGCCTATAATCTGTCAAAATTTGAAACCAGTCGAATTGTTTGAACATCATGAAATTACACTCTTAGAAGGCCGGTATCAAATATACGAGTAGTTTTCGGGATCATTTTATTTTGATCCTTTAAGGATCACTTTTGATCCAACGTGGATCGTTTTGATACTTTTTCGGATAAAAATATACAAATGGATCAAATTCACCAGGATCATTTTTGATCCTTTTTTAGGATCATTTTATTTTGATCCTTTTTGATTACAATATCAAAGTTTTTATCCGTATTTCTGGTTTACTTTGACACGGGAAGGATGAGCTCATATTTGATACCGCGTTTGGATCCAACGTGATCTTTTGTTTCATATTTGAGTACATCCCATATCCACTACATAGCCAGGAATGTATGCAATGGTATACAAATACGATAATTTCATCACACTTGATAACTGCCTGTTCAGTGGGCGAGTGGTTAGAGCGTTGGTCATTATATTAGTAATTGGTAATTATACATGGTGCATATGCGGCGTGGGTTCAAACCCTGCTAGGGTCACTTCAGTGAGAGGCAGATCTTTTTTAATAAGAAATATTTGATCCTTTTTTCGGATCAAGAATTTTGATCCTTATTTTTGGATCACTTTGATCCTTAAAGGGTAAGCTCATATTTGATACCTAAAAAGGATCAAAATTGATCCTTTTTGTCTCATATTTGATCCTCCCTTTCTAAGAGTGTATGAGGTTTCGGCGAAAAAGGGTCAACTTTTTCGAAGTAGTCTTTAGGCGTCATTTTGACCTTGATAATTGACGTAAAATCACTAGTAAAGTTCCATGTATAAACTAGTGACTCTATTCAATTTGTACGCCAAAAATTGTGATATTCTGGTAGGTGTAAGTATGTACAAACTTACAGTAAATATGACATTCAGACGAATGAGACGTTTTTAGGGACCGTATCCTTAAAAGAATGAAAATTTTAAATTGGTTAATCATAAAACATTTTCATCAGTCGTCGATTCAACATAATTGTGAAAGTGGCTTTTCAATTGTTACGGTTGTCCTGGAAATCGTACACATACTCTAAATTATTGGTTGCATGGTTACAATTATGGCTAAAATTTCATGCTTTTGTAAAATCATATATCT
>JXSR01S012228.1:65347-82289 GCA_000969725.1 Ophiothrix spiculata | reverse complement strand
AATACTGTAACAGATGAAATGATTAAATCAAAATTGATGTCATCTGCAAAGACCCCCTTTCGGGGTGAGCCATCACATTTTGGGTCAATATCTGACATATTTGATTGGACTGGTCCAATTTTCCTTAGAATTTTAACTACTGGAATACTAGGATATTATAAAATTCAGTTGGGTTAATAAATTTCATTTATATGGACCTACAAATTACTATACATGTACCAAATTAGTAATAAAGCAAAATCCATTATGTAGAAAATCTGGAATCATGTCTAAAAGTTAAATGTGCATGCAAAGACCAACATGTACATAAACTTGTAGCAGCATGCCATGAACATCCAATGTCTGGTGGTGTTGAGGCTGCAAATCAAGTTAATAATGGCAAAGGGTGGAATCCTGTTGCGATAACCGATGTCAACAGTGTCACTGCTGCTGTGATACCAACTATCTTCACACAGAGTTCAGTTGACTTGGTTTTGTTTTGACACAGTAAGGGCTGTGTCAAGTCTGATTCAGGACTTGTTACAGTCTCCGTTGGAAAAATAGGGAAAAGACTTTGTTAAGATCATTACATGCTCATCTCCCTGTTTCTTCTTTATGATTGCTTGATAACATGTTTCATGTATGTTTTGGTGTACATACAGTTTAGCTAACTTGAATTGATTTAAATTATAAGCTTTTGACATTTGTGGTATTGGTAACTGTTAACTTGCATATATATAGACCTACATAGCAAGAAAAAACTTCCACGTTTTGTTTTTTTGACATAAACTCACGTGTAGAGGGGGAAACAAACTATTTTGTTATTTTGGCCTATTCCCAGCTACTGACCTATTTCCACAGTGTAGCAGCATGCATGTAGCAACCAAAGTATGCATGTTGATTGCTGTTAGGAATGGCAAATGGCGATGCAATTGCAATTTAATAGGCCATTGCATGGTAATTACTTCCTGGATCTAGCAATAGATGTTGCTTCTGTTATTGCTGTGTAAAAAAGGTATTGAAGTTAACGCTGTCGATTTCCATTAATTTGCCATTCCCAGTTTCAAGAGATTCCACTTGTCCAGACCGGTTAAAGGTTTAATTAAAAGCTTTTATGATCTACTAAAATTTAGCATGATCATAATAACGAAAAAAGTCTGAATTGATCTATAGATGTAAACAAACTTTCGGAGTCAGAACGCAAGTGCACATTAAAAGATCTAAGACAACAGTCTTTATTGTTTAAAAAACATGTTTTGCAATGTTTCATAAAACAGAGAGCTGAAAATGCACATGGTTTGCTTTACTTAAAGGATTCAGTCAAAAAAGGAACCATATCTCTTTCACTTTGCTTATCTTTTCTCATGATTTAATGATTAATTATAGATGTTTTTTCATTCATCAAAATCTCTAAACGTTAAACGGATAGTATCGACAGTGTTAATTGAAGTACAGCAAAAATGGTAGGCCTATTCAGTTACACAAAATCAAATGTAAACCACCATTACCACCTAAGCATAAAAAAACACCCCACCAAAACCACCATCAAACAACAGGAGCAACAATATAGCAACAATTAACGGAATCAAAAAATTATAGTAGAAGTATTTTTAAATAAATAAATAAATAAACAACAATCGAAACTACATGTATCAATTGAATGCACTCTAGGAATTTCTAGAAAGAATCATTAGAGGGTGGACCTGACTAGGCCCCCTATATGAAAAAAATTAACAGATAGCATTGAATATCAGGTCTATTCTCAAGGTCAAATATTTTGGGGGAAAAACCCACAGTTTATATACATTTGTTTGCAACCATCATAAGTATAATAATTACGTAATAGCCTGTGGAAAAAATTAAAAATATATGAAGCTCTTAACTTAACTTCTGATGAGAATTATTCTCCATTCATCTATCTTCCTATTTCATTCAGCGTTTTTCTATTGAAGCCATTACCCGGTTAGATACCGGGAAAGGGATTAAAAAGGCCCAATAGAAAATCACCTTCTCTGGCATTTGCCCGAGAATGGCGGTGAAGATTTCCCTGGCATTTAACCTCCAAAAAGTAGGATTTTTAGTGGTGAAATACCGGGTAACTCGCAATAGAAAACGGCATCGTTCCGCCTCAGTGCGGAAGCCAGCTGACATACGGAAGTAACGGCGCTCTGTATCGTGAACTCTGACCTACTGCTTCATCTCTAAGCAACACGGCTGAATCGAGTTGCACAACACAACAACAACACGAAGCAATTGGATACACACGTGCTACATTAACGACTCGTAAAATATTCAGCAATTTCGACGAATTAAATTTCATTATTTATCAGCTTTATCAGCCTTTTCCTTCAGGAATTCCTTCGGTATGAGTGCAGACGCTTCATTTACGTGGATGGAATCTGCTATTTGGGCATTGATATCAGTATGGGGGGAATAGATAGAAGAGATGAGGTTTTATTCTCAGCAGAATCACAAATTCGCCTGTAAGTGTGTTGTATTTGCATTCAAATAACAAAATAACCCATTGAAGATAAACAACGTATGATTTGTGATGCACTTTTATTGTCAGGGAATTAAAGGTTACACTGGAACAATGGCTTTATAGCTTATGACATTGACCATAGAATTGTAAAATGGGAACAATCAAGGGTAAACATTTATTGAAAAAATACATGGCTTGCAGTTGAAAATAATAGTAATTCATATGAGAATACATAACACAGAATTTCCAATGCAAAACATTTTGATCTTAAATTAACCTGTTTACCCATTTCTTAGCATATTTCTAAGCCAATGAATTCAGCTTTTATGAGGTAAAGCTTGCAGGTTTTATCTTAAAGCGAGGGTTATGTATGCACCTGAATTTTGCGAGTGTGTCCTATTTGGTAAGAACTCATTGACACCAGACAATATGGCTCCTGTCATTTTGTTTTTTTCAGCCGGCAATGAGATAGTTGTACACAGGAGGCTGCTATACATGGGATGCTGCGCTCAGATGACGTACATTTATTATAGGAGATGCAGCGCTTGTTACATGTAGATCTGATCATTATGAATTGGTGTGAACTTTTTGTTTTTTGTTTTCTCAGTTTTCTTGGAGCCCTCTAATGTTTTCCTTCAACATGGATAAATTTATATGGTCAGAAAAGTTCAGGTGTCCTTTACATTAGCACACAGTGATTAGCAAATGCTCTTTCAAGTAAATTTACTAATAATTGAAGATATTGCTGAATGATAATCATTATTTATTCAGGCCATTGGAAAATTTAATAAATTTTATTACTCTCGAAATGCGGATCTGTACCAAATGGGTATACTGTAAACGGGGTTATTTTCGCGAGGGTTTAATTTTTCGCGAAATTCACGAATCAACATCTGACCGCGAATATAACACCCCGCGAATACATTCATTTTATGCGCAGGACTATGTAATGAAGTTTTAAAACGTTAATTTAACATGCGCAAAAAGGTTGTGATTGTCTGTTCTTCGCGATCTGCTCGCGAAAATATTCCTGTTTATAGTAGATCTTGATTAGCAATGTGTATAGATTCTAGGTAAACATGGTAAAAAATTGGAGATCTATTTTGCTAGTTTGGTAACATTCATGATAGGAATTTACAATCATGTGTAATGGTATGGTACTTGATTAATATGACAATATTTTGAAGATTTCTATTATCGCAAATTTGTTATATAAAAGAGACAGGCATAGATAGTTTTTGCTGTAACAGCTGTATGAATGTATACCACAACAATAGTGGCCCTTATTCTTGTTGCCATAGAAAACATTGTTTATAAACAAAACATGAAGCACAGCTTGTGATCCTTTGAGAGAGATGTCCTTTCTGGCATCTTGTAATCAGAGATATCAGTTTATTGTCTACAATGCAAAGAATATTAACATTCACCCCTGTCTGTAAATGCCTCCAAACGAGGACATCCAAAGCTATACTATACTGTCAAATTGAGCACTCATTTTCCTACAGTTATTCAGTGAAACATGGTTAGTATAATGTCATATTACATGGTATTATTGAATGGGGCACATAAACCTGTACCCCAATAGTGGACATGCTCTAAATAATGTTTTTACACAATTTCCATCATCATGCACCTATTAGGAGATAGAGGACGGTCCTCGGTTCTTGTGTGTTCACAGTTGGCAGGTGTTTTATCTAGTCTGTGTCACAGACCATTTTACTATGAACATGCTAACACATCATCCAGGCAATAGAAACTTACAAGCACACCACCAACTATCAAACTTTTCACTAGTAGATTCGGCGCTCGCAAATCCCTGGCCTCCGGCCTAGTTTCGCACCTTTGGTGCTCGATGTTAGTGACTCAGAAAATAACACAAATCTAGTCTTTGACAAAGACTAGTTTTATCAGAAATGTGTCCTCACTTGGCAGCGTTTACATACTCAAACAAGTAGGCTCTATAGATACAGGAACGGATCTGGTAATTTTCAAATGAGGGGATGCAAATTTAGTAATGCCTCCTCGCATACTCACAGTAAGGCGCTGCTTTGCCAAAAACAAGAAGCCTTAAAAATTTGTATGAATGCCCATAGACCTTACTAAAAATCATCCATTTGCAACTGTTTCTCAATATAATATTAATTTTCAAGGTACAAAACTACCACAAATGCGGCGGAAGCTTGGTGCCTATTGAAAGTAAGTTGCTGCTCTTCAGAAATAAGAGGGGGTACGAGCTTGGGACACCTTTCCCCAAATTCGCCCCTGTGGTATAATTTTGACAGTTTCAATTGTAAAGATAACTTGAAGTTATTTGGTATTGTTTGTGTTGCAAGTTGCATGAAATTAAGAAGATAATTTATTAATTGGTTTTTATCCTTGTAACTAGATTTTGCAACAAGCTCTATAAAGAATGAAAACAGCATAATGGTACAGTGATTGAAGTGGGTCAGTAGATCACTTCTTGAAGTTTGATGACACATCTTTTCATTTAAATTAAGGCACATGATCAAAACATTTCAGAAAATCAAGGTCTATCAATTTAGGTCATGGACATCCTGGAAGTTATAAATACAAGGGAGTTAATCTTATAATATCCTAATGACATTGTCAAGAAATGTGAAAAGCACAGATTCATTAATCTTATTTGTAATTTCTACTTGGCTCCTTTAAAAACAATTGGAATCATAAATATAGGCCTACTGGCTGCATTATTAATTTGTATATCCTTGACCATTACCAGGGCCATTACTAGTACTTTAGCATCACTTGAAAACTCAACTGGCAAGGGGGGGGGGTCTATCTTTAAGGAAAAAAAATCCAACCGACTGACCACCAATTTCACCATCAAAGGACAAGTCGAACAATTTTTTAAAGGCCAAATGGTAAGTCACCACTTGCCTTCACCTATGTAGACCAATACGGTGCAGATTTATATTGGTCAAAATGAAATACAAAGATTCGACATGCTGTCATTTTGGCGACCTCAAGGTTTGACGTAGAGTTGATGTCAAATGCCCAACAACCCATAAGGAGAGAAACTGCAAAGATCCTATTATGACACTAAAATATAAAGTGCATACATGTAGACCTGTATGAAATAGATCAGTTTTGCATGCCATTCCATTACATTCTGCTTGGACAATGTTAATCAGTACATCACAACACGGTTACACCTACAGTTAACCTGTTTGTCTTCAAGAGTTGTTTGATCAAGTCATATTATATGCGACCGATTTCTTTGCAAAGGTTAGTAGGTCACAAATAAAGACCGAAATACTCTTAAGTCATTGGTGAGTTAACGTCTAAACCCACTTGCTTAAAATTGTATTCATCTGATAAGAATTGATGTACTTCAGGCTGTGTTTTCTGTAGACTTGGACAATTGCACAAAATCCTCAAGCATGTGTGCCAAGGAAAGATGATAGTCCAGTCAGACTGTGATGGAGACTAGTATGAGTGAGAGGTGTGATCATGTTGTCATAGCAACGTGAAGCTTACTTGAGCTTTATTTGATCAATGTGAGCTTTTGTTCCATATACTTGTTTATCTTTCCATGTGACTGAAGTGTAAAATGACAGCTAGGTTGAATTTGATCTTTCCAAAGTTTAAAGTATTTCTTGTAAAATAAAGGTTTGTCTTTTTTGCATGATATAAATTTGTAATGCACATATTTAATGATAAACAAAATTGAAAATATCAGGTAAAAATGATTTGGCCTGCTAAAATGCAATTGAAAAATGGGATGGGTACATGTATCTCCAGATCAGTGTCATTTACCTCCCAATGCTGTTAAAAATGTGTAAGATTTTCTTTTTACATCTGTTAACACTTACGAAAGGGGTCCAGTTTGAAAATGTGTTCTTCATCAATTAAAAGAAGTGAAAAAGGTAGAATGAAAAAGTATGTTCTGTGTTTGGGTTTTAAATCTTAACCCTAACTGATCATCCAACTTTTCTCGTTTCAAGCCTATCTCTTTAAAAAGGGAAGGGTTGTGAAAAACATGTGTTTTCACCAGGATTCGAACCAGGGACCTCCCGTTTCCCAAGCGAGTGATACCGCGGAGACGCAGCGATTTGGTCCCTGCATATAACCCCCGTCTGTGAGTATCTGGAATTTGGTTCTGTTAGGGTAAAGGAGCTTTAAGACGACTAACTATTAAATTTAGATGACCTAATAAGGAACATAATATAGTAGGTTATATTTTAAATGATTTCATTGATTTCGAAGAAAACAGTTCAACTGTATATTTCATGTATTCATGTCATGAATTTGTGGTCTGAGTTCCTTTTTACATTGTTAAAAGTATTTTTGATACGAGACACTGCTTTACATTCAAAAAAAGGATGTTAAATTAATTAAATTCAATAAATATAAAATATTGTTCTAAAATTATGGGAAAGTTGCTCAATTTTGACCTTAAAAAATTGTTAGTTGATAGGTAATTTTCAAAAATGAATCAAAATAGAAAAAAAGTACCCAAGTCAGTGAACTAAAGACTTCGAAAAATGAGAGGGTTAAAACCAAAACTGTTGTTTTGGTGAAATATTACTAAATTGTAACCAGAACTATTTGCAAATTACACACATTGGGCTATTCCAGAAATTAATGGTACACCCCCTAAAGAAGGCATGGGATTCGTCATGAATTTGTCAGTGAGAAATCCCAAAATAAATCAAAATTTTCCCTCCATGATGGTAAAGAAGGCATGAGAATTCCGAAATATTTTCGCCAATTTAGTGCATATTCCCAAAATATTCACAATTGGTTGATCAAATGGGTAAAGAAGGCACGGGAATTCCCAATTTTCTGTCTTACGATGGAACATACCCCTAAAGAAGGCATGAAAAAATCAAACCTGGAATTCCCAATTTTTCCAGAAAAAATATGGATGCCTTCTTTAGGGGGTGTGCTGTTAATTTCTGGAATAGCCCATTGTAATGGGAGAAATATGCTTTTGAAATTTAAAAAGGCAAGAATTTTTACAAAATTAGCAAGTTTAAGACACCAGAGCATATTTCTATTTTTTACAGTAGAGTGTAAGAGCAGTCATTGACAGTGATAATTGTATGGATCAGATCTAGCCGGGGATCTAGGTTACCTCTGTTTTTGAAAATATACATAGAGAAAAATGGGCAAATATGCATCCCTACCAACTGTTGGTCAAATTGAAAAAAAGAAAGAAAAAAAGAAAAACGCCGTAGGTCACACACTGTTGCCAAAATTTTGTATCGCATTTGCCTATGGGTGAAAACGTACTCGGTCTCCAAACAAAATTTTCGCTACCAAACATTTGGTTGGACGTCAAAATGACGAGTGACTCCAAACAAAATAACTTCAACACTGAGTTGAGACCAAAGAAAATTTTGCGCTAGATTGCACATGCTGTTGAATTGTCATATACATTGGACCAAATGTTTGCTACCAGTTCATACTTCAAGTTTGATAGCAAATATTTGATGACGTCACGACCAAATGTTTGGTAGGAAAAATTTTGTTTGGAGGGCGAGTATGATTTCGCCCTATCACATAGCTGTTGGACTTTCATTTCTGCCCAAATAGTGTTGCCAAACATTTGAGCAGGGATGTATGCCCAACAGTTTTATTTCTGTTTTGCCCAACGTTGGTAGGGATGCATACTTCATCAACGTTGGGCGAAATCACCTCCAAATTTGGCCAATTTTCTTGCAGTGTTATGTGAAAACCAACACATCAAGTGGACATAATATAACATAGTTTCATCTACTATTATGCATTTCGTCTTGAAATTAATATCCTACTAAAACATGGCAAGAAAACACATAGTATGCGTAGATTATGTAATCATGTGGTCAATGACCCGCTACAACGATTTCTAAAGCAATTTGCATTTTCAAAGTGCATGTTTAAACCAATGCAACAACACTTGAACACTGATGTCGGAAAGCCAACCAAATAAATTTATGCATAATCAATTAACAATTATTGCCCGCTAAGAAACACCATTAATGTGAACATGAGGCAGACATTTGAAAATCATTTAAGTGTCAGATTGTATTTGTATTGATCAGATGTTGTCGATATTTGCCATGATGTTGAAAAACATTGGGTGTGTAATTAAAGATTGCTGAATGCAAGCTATGTTGGGGTCAGGCAGCGGGCACAGGGTATTCTTAGAAACATCCATTATTGTCATGGCAATTTTCTTGCAAGCTTACACACACATGAATGCATGGCAGTTGTAACATGTATGTACAATTATTGTTGCTATTTTTCATAAATTTACGTTTTATTTATTTTTTGGTTATATATAAAATAATAATTTGATGTTTACTTGATCAATTTTGTTGCTGCGCAAAAAGTGTTTGTGTAATGTTGTTGTTGTGCAGGGGTACTATGCTTTTAAAGGAGCATGGTCCGATTGCCTCAACATTTTTTCAAACTTATTGAGATTTTGGTACCAAAATGTTACTCGTATTTTTCTCATAACCCATGTGAAATTTCACAGCTGAGGTTCGTTCCGTTTTGGAGATATATTTGAAAATGTGTCTAATTATGGTGACCATAATTAATTTCACACAGTAACGTATAGGCGGCTCTGAAATACAAAATTGCCCATAAAATCGAAATGTTTTAACCGATTCAGCTGAAATTTGAAACTTATATCTCTTGGGTGATCATTGACAAATGACATTGAAAAATCGAACCAAGCTCCTTTAAGGCAGCTTTTTCTTTTACCTCCTCCATGTGTGGTTGTCCCGTGGTTGTTCTTGTTTTTAGGAAATATTTTTTGCCTGTAGCTTTTGAAACCATCCAAAGAGCCACTGACATGTACAAGAGACACATTTTGAGGGGTTTTTTTGCATTCAGGTGACCAGGTGTTAAATAAGGATAACATATGATAGCATTGGAGATACAATTTTCTTGCTGATGAACAATAATGTTTTGCCAAACTGGTTCAACTGAATTGTGCAGGTTTGCCTGTGCAGGTATAGAACTTGTGCCGTAATGGCTTACTAACAGATGTTACATCCATTGTGTACAAGCCAGGCAGATATAGATTGCATTTATGCGTGTAAATTATTCTCTACTCATTTTTTTATTATTAAAGCATTGACATGCAATCAATTTTTGAATGCATGCAGAATAATGTAAATATTGTGAGTGAATGTATATATTTATGTTTTGTTGGTCAGAGAACAGAGTTTTTTTAAATATTATGTTTCATATTTTGTAAACGTGGCTGGAATTTGTATAAAAATATTATCTTGAAGTGTAGGTATACATATGAATTAATTTCTTTAACATTTTTTCTTTGATATGGTGTATATGAGTGGAAAAATTCGTGATATGTTTTTGTACATAGCATGGTCCAATTGCTTCTGCTTTTTTCACAATTGCGTTATGTTCCATTTTGGAGATACATGTATGAAAATGTGTCTATTTGTGATGGCTCATCCCAAAAGGGGGGACTTTGCAGATGATATCAATTTTGATTTTATCATTTCATCTGTAATAGCATTTTCTAAGCATCAAAATGACACCTTAGTTTTTGAAATTGATCAAGGCAATCAAATTTTACAACAGAAAATCTGCTGGAAATTCTTATTATTTTCTTTATATTTTGCTGCATCAGTCATCACATTTATTGTAATCACAATTAATTTTATAGGCTGCTCTGAAAAACAAAATTAAATTTAAATCCTAAAATCAAAGCGGTCAGACCAATTCAGCTGATATTTGAAACTTATACCTCTTTGAAAAATCGGACCATTCTTCTTTAATTATAAAGGAAGAAAGTGTGTGCTTTTGGCCAAGCAAACCGATCCATACATAATTTACCTTTGAGAAAGCAAAGAGAGAATTTCTTGATGGTGAATTTCTTGATGGTGAATAGGAAGGTGCAGATGCTAATTTTGTCTTAATTCTTCACTCAAAGCTTAATATATATATATACAGAACTTAATCTTGTCTCTATGTATATTTGATGCACAATTTATTCCAAGGATCAAGATGAAATCATCTATTAATTCAATCTCCGCAGTTCTGATTGCAAGGTCAATGACATCGGGCTTGAGTACTGGATGACATTTATATATGGAAATAGTGATTATTGGAGAGCATATTGTAGTGTCACATTTCTCTTGAATAACCGGTAATTACCCTGTTGTACACATACTATGCATTGTGGAGGTAATGAACAGCGGGATATTGTAACAGATAAAATACTGCGCTTGTAATGTCATTGACATATCAGTACTAGTTACGATGTTCATAACAAATATAGGACCATTGTGTGCAATGTGCTAATTGCTTTTGACAAATTTTCTAGTCCAATTCCTCTCCATCTAATTAAAAAATCCTTCAAAAATACAAATGATAATGCTCGGTTAACATCAACACAATGTTATTTAAGTGTCATCTCTTTATTATTGAAGAAGACTAAATAAATGGTTGGTATCATAAAATGTGGTCCCCTCTCACCAACTGTGGCATGTCATGCATTAGTTTTTACCATTTGACAAATTGACCTTAGGTACCATTGTTCAATAGTCATGTAACCTAGGGTTATTGTAACGTTTTGTAATCAGATAATTTGTATTTCAACACTTCATTATCAGGGGTGGTTCAACAGCTACATGAACAGAGGTTCAACAGTTACATGATAAAAGCAGGTAGTTCAACAGTTACATTACCAGAGGTAGTTCAACAGTTACGTGATCAGAGGTAGTTCAACAGTTATATGATCAGAGGTAGTTAAACAGTTGCATGATCAGAGGTAGTTTAACAGTTATATGATCAGCAGTAGTTCAACAGTTGCATGGTCAGAGATTGATTAACAATTTCTAGATCAGAGGTTGATTCACAATTATGTAATAGTTCAACAGTTATGTGATTAGATGTAGTTCAACAGTTGCGTGATCAGAGGTAGTTCAACAGTTGCTTGAGCAGAGGTAGTTCAACAGTTGTGTGGTCAGAGGTAGTTCAACAGTTGTGTGGTCAGAGGTAGTTCAACAGTTGTGTGGTCAGAGGTAGATCAACAGTTGCGCGATCAGAGGTAGTTCGACAGTTGCGTGGTCAGAGGTAGTTCAACAGTTGCGCGATCAGAGGTAGTTCAACAGTTGTGTGGTCAGAGGTAGTTCAACAGTTGTGTGGTCAGAGGTAGTTCAACAGTTGTGTGGTCAGAGGCTGAATTTGGCAGCCCCAGATCACAGTTAGGCTACATGTAACCCTCCCCAGGTTTACCTCAGTAAACATTTCACCAATACTTTATATTTTATTAAGTGCCTGTTTTTATTTTACTGATGATATGTTAAGATTGCTGTATTAAAACCTCATTAAAAACTGTAGCTATATAGAATTGCATTCTTAATGAAATGATAATTATGATATTTACGAGTCCTCTCATTTATTTTTAATGAAAAAATTGACCCAACATTTTGGCAGTAAAAACTGTTAAATTTTTTGAAATAATTGCATAGACATGTATGTAATTGCTTTATAAAACTGACCATTCTGACCAAATAGTTTACTAGTTTTTTTTTTTACTTAAAAAAGATAAAAAAATGTATGCTAAGATTTCTCCTTTAATCGGTATATGATACTTCCTTGAGGGAACGATCCCTTGTTCTTAATATATTTTCTGAATAGACCAGACATGCACAGTATCAGTGTACACACACAGCTAATTATATATACGTGCCTCAACATGAAATGCGCATTTTGCTCTTTTTCCTCTCCATTAAAATTGTCCACTTTGTTCATTAACAAAATAAAATAGGATAGAAGGAAAGAGATGAACTGTTGGATGTACAAATTACTACAATGTACAAAATAAAAGTTTGTATAAGGAAATGTAATTTGCTTTACAGGGAATGAGCAGATAAATATGGCTGGAAATATGAATTAATGGGTATCAGGAAAATCTAATTTCTTATCATGTGATAACCAAGTTAATTTTATTGGCAACTTAGAGGAGCTACATGTAGGTATGATTCCACATGGTTATATGAAAACCCATGAAAACTTTTGTGAATCAAGGAAAGTCTGGGATCAAAATAAACAACAAAATCTCATCAATTCTCAAATCAAGGATTTTCAACCTACTTTCCTTAGGGAACTTGAGAATTTTTTTAAAACATAAAATTCAATACTTTAAATTTGTTTTTAATTTGGAGCAAATTGTTATTCTGTGGGGTAATGCATTTATTCAAAAATATATATGGTGGATAATCCATTTTTTTAAGAATTCACATTGATTTATTTTAAAACATTGTTCTTGAAATTTTTACACTATACACGGATAATTGTCTCTCTCTCACTTTAAATATTCAAGTTTTAAAAGCAGAAATTGTTTATGTACGAGTTAGTATATATGAAACCAGATCAAAAATGTTTTAAAGGATGATCCAAATATTTGGGTCCAGGATATCTCTTTACATTTCTTTAAGTTACATTGTACATTCTGGTGCTAAAGATTACCGAACGTTAATGTGAATCTATCCACAATTTTGTTTGTTGCCTTTAAATTCAAGTTACTGTACTAAATCTTTGAAACTACTCTTGTCAACATATCTCAAAACCATAGTGTAAATTC
This sequence comes from Ophiothrix spiculata, assembly GCA_000969725.1. Lineage (NCBI taxonomy): Eukaryota > Metazoa > Echinodermata > Ophiuroidea > Amphilepidida > Ophiotrichidae > Ophiothrix > Ophiothrix spiculata. The sequence continues at coordinate 69,255 of JXSR01S012228.1, read as the reverse complement.
CGAGTACATTTTGCAAATGCCAAGACTTGACGAGAATGTTTTGAATATATATGGTCATGTCAAGATAGGCTTGAGGTGTAACAAATAACATTGACAAGGAACATCCTTAGATATTGGAATGAAATTGGGTCATGAAACCCATTGAATAGTGATGAATATTGAAGGGAGAAAAATATCTGTTGATTTCACTACCCACGCAATATCCGATCAGCTGACAATTCTACCTTGGAGAGGCACAGCCAGGAACGTTTAATAAAAGATGCTTAATTCTGATAAAAATAGTCGCATATTATAAGTTGGAAATTTTCGTGCTATCAATATTTTACATTGATTTTGAAATAAGCCATTTTTTTTTATTAAAGAGAGTTGTAAAAGCATTTTTTTGGTTTCAGAAATAGAAAATAATGACAGTCACAGTTATTATATTAGACACACAGTTCATAAGTTAATTTATAATTTATATTCCATCATTGGGGTTTTTGTTTTGAATTTTTCGTTTTGATTATATGGAAACAATGCTATATTTTGTGTTGTAAGGATAATCTAAATTCAACATGTATATTAACTGCTGAACCAAAGTGCTACATTATACACCTATTTGATGCAATTCAACTGATGCTGCAGATATACAAGATGAAACAACAAGATTTTGAGAGCAGTTGAAGGTTTTTGTGATGTTTTTTTTTTAACTAATCAGTAGTAAATCAATACATCTAAAAAACATGAGAAAACTGGTAGTAAATTTATTAATCAAATCATTGAATTACCATAAACATTGACAAAAACATAGACCAGTTGTTTGGCGATCAACAGATCAAACTTTTTATTTATTAATTTAAAAAAGGAAAATAGAAAATGAACGGTGTTATTAATAATTGGAGCATGACTAAATTATCATCAAGTTTGTTTTGAAGCCCACAATGGATCCATGTTTGTCAGATGAAGATGATGTTCAGCTTTTGATGGTAAATGCAGTAATTTGTGATTTGTACTCAAAGTTGCAATATTCGATGTAGAATTCTCTCAAGGTTTATTTAAATTTGTATGCAAATGTAATATTTCTAAGAGCAAACTTATCATCAGTGAAATTTCTGTGAGTTGAATATGGTTGATATGAAGTGACTGAGCTGAGTATAGCGACCTACTTCTAGCTATTCTACAGTTGAACCAATTTGCATTTAATATTCTCCGTGTTATTCCTACGATATTATTGACATGATATTGTGAGATTGTATAGTACAAGACAAACATGACAAATCAAGCCAAATACAGATAGCATCCTGGATATGATTGTGAAGCAGCGATGAATAATTTGAAATGATGGATAAATTTGTAATGTCAGCTTTTTTTATTTTGAGATACAAGGTAAAATAAATTTTGAAGTTGCATTCTAATGAAGTTGAGATTTTTACAGATTGGAAATATATCATTCTTAAAGGTGCACATTCCAATCACATTCTCATCTCCCTGGGCTCAACCGCAAGTAGTAGGGCCTATTTTTTTGATGCCAAATGAAAGCCCATATTTTTCTGATTATGAATCCAAAATTTCACCTTCAAATTCTTGTATTTTCCATTTCTTTTTATTCACATAACAGCCTCATCCACAGGGTTGCATACTTTCTTTTACCCCCCCCCCCTTTTACCTCTCAAGAGAAAACAAGACACAAGCTAAGGTTGAAACCTTGCATAATGCATTTCAAGGTCGATCAGTTAAAAGTAAATTATACACATTCTAAAATAGGAAGCTACACCTTTAATCTCCTTGCTTGTAATGGTAATTGTTGAATGAACCGGTTATTATTGCTATCATGTCTGTATGCCTTATGAAGTGATAACGAAAATGCACTCAGTGAATTTTCTGATTTGTAATTCTACTCTGTGATCGTATGAAAAGATAGTCGTACCACACTACGCTGTATGTTTGTTTACTCCATGCATTTATTGTATAATAATGATTTATATGAACTTTGATGACTTTTCAATAATAGGTTTTGGTATTGCTCAATTATAGAAAACTAACTTTTAACAAATCAAGACTGTCTAGCTCTTGAAAAAATATCTCTGGTTTATACAACTCCTTCAGCCCTACCTTGACATATTTGAAGCAACGCAGTGACCCCATTAGGTCACCCTACTTTATATCCACCATTGTATATCTTATGCAAGGTGATGGATACTGGTAAAACCTCCATGTGATAGCTTCACATTAACTCTTAGAGCACCAATGGCAAAAATTTGGTGTTTTGAGTGATAGCTGCTTTTTGTAAAATTGATTGTTTCCTTTAATTTCACATTTTCTGAAGATTTACCATATGTATACATGATCTACTTATAGTTTATTTGTGAGAAGCAATAACAATTTTGAAAAATATGGGTGTTTTGGTGATTGGTTATAGATTTAAGCTTGACATTTAAAAAATGTTGCTATAAGGCAGTTAATGAAATAATATGATTGGTATAATTTGCACCATTTGAGGCTTAAAGGGTTAAGAGATATATAACAGATATAACCCAGGGAAGCAGGCACCTGTATCCCAGAAGCTCATCTTCATTTCTCGACTTTTTTCCCAACTTTAAAATGCTCTGTCATGTGTAGTAAATGATGAGTGAAAGAAGATATAGTTACACAAAATATTAATATTATTATATATTCATATGCCTTTTGACAATCTGACATTGGAACACAATGTCACCATTTCGTAACAAAAACCAAGAAAATTAAGGTATACTTTGATCCCAATATTTCACATGGTGAGTGAGTGCATGCGATAAAAGTCAAACTGAGTGGTAACATTTTTCAATTTTTAAATCTCTGGTTAATATTTTTAAAATTGTGAAATTAAATATAGATATATTTATGTATACGTGGCATTGTCAGGTTTTATCAAAATTAAAACGCATCAAAGTGAAAAATAATGCAAAAATATGCTTGAAGGGAAAACCAATGTCAATGTCGAGGCATTTTGGTATCAGTGGTGTGTGCTGCACACCGTCTTGTGAATTTCATTGAGTGCATCTTAGCTGTAGTTGTATCGAAACCATTTGCAGGGGGTTGCGGTTTATTGTAGTGTGGGTAGTCTACTGACCATTATCTAAATTGACCATCTAACCCCTCTCTCATAGGTAGAAATGACAAATATGTTTGACAAATTAGCAGCAATACTATGTGTCATATGGCAAGAGTTCTTGCCAAGGATATAGTTGTTCCATCATCAGGAATGTTCAGCTCATATTCAAGTTGTTTTAGTTCAATACAGTGAATCTATGGTCATTCTATCAATAAATGGCATTTGATTTGAACAGGTATTCAAGATTGTCAAAATATAATTAATTTCCAATTTGTGTTTACATTAAAATTAAAAGTATTTTAAATTTAGTATGTACCAAAGTGAAAATTTGGTAGTAAATTTATAAATGTCTCTGTAAAAGAAAATCTTTGCTGTAAAGAACTAAAACACTAAGGGGCGGACCATTTGATTCTCAGGGGGGGGGGCATAGAAGTTTTTTGAAAAAAAAAAATCTTGACCCAAAGATGACTAAGAAAAAGAAACAACTTTACCCAACTACTTCAAAGTAAAGAAAAACATAAAAAATACAATTTGCCGCCGCGGCGAAAAAAAATGTCGCCACCTTTGGCGGCTAAAAAAACCACTTGTCTCGACCCCAACTTCCATGCCCTACCTGAAAATCAAATGGTGCGCCCCTAAGCATGCACTGAGATGTTATCTTCCCCTATTGAAGCTGCATGTAGCTGTCATTGTGCCTGACCTTGACCTGGAATAAGGTAACCAAAACAAGACTGGAGGAGGGTATTTTGACAGATAGAACCTGACCCTGATAGCCCACAGGGGATAGCTATCTGATGCAGGACAATCAATCTGGAAGCTCTGGGTCACCTGGGGCACA
>JXSR01S012228.1:37439-53723 GCA_000969725.1 Ophiothrix spiculata | reverse complement strand
GATGGGGTGGAGGCCATAGCGGAATGAGGCTTACAATTGAGTATTTATCTGCAAGCTACAGACTGCAATAACATATTGCAAATTGTTATAGAGAGCTCTAGGTATAGATATGTTTTCATTAAAGGGTAACTTTGAGACCCAGTAGGGAGTTACCTGGAAGTTTGTTTCATTTTGATATTCTTTAAAATGTTTTTAACAACAAGCATGATATAAGATTCAGTTAAACTACTTATGTTTGTTATCCTAGTGTACAAACAAGAGATTATTGTACCACTGGTTGCTTAGGGGTGCACCATTAGATTTCCAGGGGGGAGCAGGAAAATTTTTCCAGGGGGGAGCAGGAAGTTTTTTGAAAAAAAAAATCATCCTCCACAGGCATCAGAAAAAATTCTCCCCGGAACTTGGAATAGGCAGAAAAACAGCAATTTCCAGGAAAAAAAATTGTTCTCGAATGGGGCGCAAAAAAAAAAAATCAACCCTGAACCTATCTTCCTGCTCCCCCCTGGAAATCCAATTATGTGCCCCTTACAAGAGCTTACATTAAACAACTCCCCAATGTGCTCGGGTTGGACTCAGCTTAAGTTGAAGCAATTTAGGATAACATATCTTAAACAAGAAGTATAATAGCCAAGGATTATAAAAGATGGGGAAGGGCCACAAATGCAATACTGAAAGTAAAACGGGGTTGAATTGAACTGAACTTTTTGTTTTAAAAGAATGTTGATTTCTGACTTTTAATCATGTTTGCACTATTCGGTAGGTACAAATTAATGATTCTGTATACAGACTTTTTGAAATTTTGGAAAATCATGTGCAATCCCTTTAATATTGGTATTAATATTGTTACCATTATTCTTGCATGAATACCACATTTGAGTAAAACACAGGTAAATGCCTTATTCCACTATTAACATGCCTTCTACAGAATGGAGGGAGACCCTTAAAACCTGTTAAGATGCATACCTTGTGAGATACAACTGACAAGCATATCCCTTCAATGCTTTCAGTGCATATAACTCAACCCTAGCTGGATAACATTTTTGATGCGGATTTGTAATCTAAGCCAGCGTAATCAGAACTAAGCCGGTTTCAGGTGTCCCTATATTACCTAGTGTGTATGTATTGTATGCTACATTGGAGCGACATCTCATGGCTTGATTACCTGCGAGTTTAGATGGACTAAGTGGTATAGAAGAGGCTTTTATTGTAATGGCTGCTGTGTTAAAGGATTTCGCATGGCTCTGAATGGATTGATTCCAAATTGAGATGGTTGCAAAGAGGAGATGGATTGCTTTGAAATTGAAATAGTTGAACAAATGGCGTTTTCCTACCTGTAATGAGTGTGTTGGGATGTGGGGTGAGAGGAAGGTTAATCTTTCATTTTATATTGTCTGAATTTCAAAACTTTGAAGGGAAAATCATGGGCAATCCCTTTAATATTGTTATCATTATTCTTGCATGAATACCACATTTGAGTAAAACACATGTAAAGGACTTATTCCACTATTAACATGCCTTCTACAGAATGGAAGGAGACCCTTCAAAACCTGTTAAGATGTGTTTTTTGTGAGATACAACTGACAAGCATATCCCTTCAATGCTTTCAGTGCATATAAACTCAACCCTAGCTGGATAACATTTTTGATGCGGATTTGTAATCTAAGCCAGCATAATCAGAACTAAGCCGGTTTCAGGTGTCCCTATATTACCTGGTGTATATGTATTGTATGTTACATTGGAGTGACATATCATGGCTTGATTACCTGCGAGTTTAGATGGACTAAGTGGTATAGAAGAGGCTTTTATTGTAATGGCTGCTGTGTTAAAGGATTTTGCATGGCTCTGAATGGATTGATTCCAAATTGAGATGGCTGCAAAGAGGAAATAGATTGCTTTGAAATTGAACAAATGGCGTTTTCCTACCTGTAATGAGTGTGTTGGGAAGTGGGGTGAGAGGAAGGTTAATCTTTCATTTTATATTGTCTGAATTTCAAAACTTTAAACTTTGATAATGATATTTATTTTGATTTTCATGAAAATTTGCAAAAAAGTAATAACACAACAAAATTTTAGGACCAAGCTTTTGCGCCGGGTGAATTTTACCCCCTGGTCCCTGACTTTTGCGGTTGGTGGGACAAAAAAATGGGACCCAGGCGACGTTGTTTTCCCCTACAGCGGCGCCTGGTTGGCAAAATACGCTCTGACTTCAAAGCCACATCATACGAAACATTGAACATAATTCTAGGTAAAAGTCCGTGTACGTAAAATCGAATTTATTATAAAAAACTTTTCCAGTCCGAAATTGAGAATGCTGCCATGTTTTCCTATAGAACAATTTGACTTAGGTCATGCTCAGCAATCTGTGATTGGTCAATCACACAAACATCTTTTTCATGTAAACATTTGAAAATGGAATCCGGAAAATGTACGCCATTTCTTCAAAATCTTGCTAAAAACACCAATATTTTGGTTGATTTTTAATTCTAAACATCATTTTAGGGCAATCATACCGGTATTTTACGCTTATCAAAGACAATGGCTTGTGATGTGGGCAAATTTGCTACATTTCTGAAGCGTTTCCTGTCTGTGGCGTACAGAGACTGATATTGGCCCTGCAGTATTTGTGCATGTCTATCTCTGATGTCAGGCAGGTTATCTGGTAATGAAATAGAGAATCGTCTGTCTAACCATGACAGGTGGAATAACACAAAGACGGAACAAGTTGAAACAATATCTAGCATCTTATTATAATTATCTCTCTATTCTATACTGCTAGAGAAAACTCTATAGGAAACATCGTTTGCATCTTTGCAGTCAGCTTTGATCAAATATATTGTTTTCATGTTTTGGAATGTGGGACCATGTGTAAATGTGGAGCATTCTGGAAAAAATATATTTTGTGTAGGTTCCTATTTTACGATGTGTATAATTCACTTTTAACTGATTGACCTTGACCTCTGAAATGCATTGTGCAAGGTTTCAACCTTGGCTTGTGTCTTGTTTTCTCTTGAGAGCCAAAAGAAAGTATGCAACACTGGGGATGAGGCTGTTATGTAAATACAAAAGAAATGGAAAATAGGTATACCAATTAATTTTACATTTTGTGCTATATCTCCGAAACTATACGAGAATTTGGAGGTGAAATTTTGGATTCATAATCGGAAAAATATGGGCTTTCATCTGGCATCAAAAAATATACTACTTCCAGTTGAGCCCTGGGGGATGAGAATGTGATTGGAACCTACACCTTTAATGTTTTTGTTCAATATACCCTGACCATTCTATCACACAGACTGAATCACTTAGGCTCAAAACATAGTCGGTCTCCAAACAAAATTTTCGCTACCAAACATTTGTTCGTGACATCACCAAATATTTGCCATCGAATTTAAAGTATGAACCGGTAACAAACATTTGGTGCAATGTATATGGCAATTCAATACATGTCAATCTAGCACAAAATTTTATTTGGTCTCAACTCGTTGTTGAAGTTATTTTGTTTGGAGTCGCTCGTCACGACCAAATGTTTGGTAGGGAAAATTTTGTTTTGAGGCCGACTATGGTTTCGGCCTTATCTTGTCTTCAATATTACGTAACATGATTGTCTATTGCAATGTTTCCCTTGTACTGATTTTGATGAGGTTGACAATGTCAGATGCTTCAGTGACAGGAAGAGAGTCTCAGTATGACAAGGTATTTTGACGTCACAACCAAATGTTTGGTTGCGAAAATTTTGTTTGGAGGCCGACTATGTTTTCACCCTTAGCCCTAGTTAGTGTTTGAAAATGTTGAAATACGGTATCAACTCGTCCAAGTCAATTACTGATTTTCTGAATGTATATTGCCCTGACCGTTGAGTTCTTCCAAACAGTGTGCTTTTTCAGATTTAACCTAATAGCTCAAACAAGTTGGCAAGTCATTTAAACATTCTTTATTACAAACCATGAATAATCACCATTGTCTGTTTTTCTAGAGAATTTCTTTGCTATCTTTGTTAATAGGGAGATTTCCTTAACATAGAGGGAATTCCCCTTTTGTTCAATTAAGATTAAGTTGGAATATATAATCTAACTAAACATGATACAGGAACCATTTTGCATTTCTGTGTCCCATGGGCTAAGGGTAGCCACATGATAGATCAGGTTGGAACGTTCCGTTGTTACTTGTTTGATGATTGACCGAAGAGGTTCAATATCAGTGTCCCCTATGTCTGCTAAAAGGAATGTGTGCAATCAAGATTGTTTTTTTACTACCTTTAGATGTTTCTATTGGTTTCCATCTGCCAAAGTGATTAGACTTAACGCTTTATGTAAGGAAAGAAAATGTTAATATAACTATTGTCCTTCAGAAGATTTATTATACCAGTCTTTAATTAGGAACCATCTGTGGATTTATTATTAGACATCTTTGAATCAATGTTTCTAGGAAAGACTTAACAGTATTTTTGATTGTGATTTAATTGCCGTATACATAAATTTAAAGTTGTGTTGTAATTTGTTATTATAAATAAAATACTGGGGATTTATAGTGCACTTTATATACCTCATATATAGATTCTTGTCCTCTGATTGGTTAAAAGTGGTGGCCAGGATTTAACTAGGCCCTATAATTTTACTATGCCTGGGGCATATATTTCACTAGGCCCGCTCAATGTATTTTGCATTGTGTAACTCGAGCTTTACAGGCGCGATTTTAAGCATTCAGGTTCAAACACGCTGCAAAGCCTAAGCTAGTTATCTTGTGCGCACAAACGACGCGGTCAGCACTGGCAGTTGAAACAAATATAATAAATTATCATCGGGTGCTTTGAGTGCTAAAATGGTTCCTTTAACCAACCAGAGGACAAAAATCTATATAATCGGTATATAAAACAAATATTGACTGCTTTTTGTTTGGGGTATGGTTCAAATTATTTCCCCACCATGATCTCAAAACCACAAAAAGTTAAACAAAATGCCCTAAGCTTCACTTCGGGCATATTCATGGTTTTGAGATCACCTCGGGAAATTAATTTAAACCATACCACTCAAAGCAGTCAATATTTGTATAATACATCCCAGATTTGTAATTCCACGCAGCCTCTGCACACTTTACCGGAGAGAGGAATTCTTAACAAATGGAAAAATATGGATTGATTTTATACTATAAATTTTACAAACTGCATATATATTAATCTATTCTTATTTTTCTCTATTTATTACTTACAGTTCTTTTGAATGAGAAAGTGGAAACAGCAGATTTCAATTCCGATTTTTGCAACAAGACCTTGAAGATAACGGACTTTGGTCTAGCCAGGGAATTATATAAGACGACGCGGATGAGTGCGGCTGGAACCTATGCATGGATGGCTCCCGAAGTCATCAAATCATCTGTGTTCTCAAAGAGCAGTGATGTCTGGAGGTAAGACAAAATATGTATCACTTAATTGGCAGTCCGAGTTATTATGGAAATCATTAAATTTCCTACAAATCAAATCTGCAGTGTGCGTATGATGAGAATGTGTTTGATTGTTCATTGTTAACGAAAATTGATTGGTTATTTTTTTCGACGGGACCATCGCATAAAAAATGAGTCTTTCGTACTATGCGAAGTAATACGTTTGTTTACTCCATTTATTTGGTGCATTTCAAATTCCATGCATGACTTGTAGGAAATTTAATGACTACAATTGTAACTCAACCATTCAGCAGTCATGTCGCGAAATGTCCCGGGTGCAAGTCCTGTTGCTGCCAAAGATGCTTGTGTGCTCCAGATCTCCTTGAACAAGGAACTTCTAATTGTCTAGCAGAATCCAATTTTTTTTTAAATAGATGAAATATTGACCATATACTACCAGTTCAGTTCATTAAAAAATCTTGAACATTTCATTTCATTGAGGTTGAGTCAAGAACTTCTTAATTTTGGAGAAGATTTAGCATCAAATCATTGCTAGATTGAAAACGGGTGGTTGTTTCAACAAGAACAATTTTTAAATCTTCAGCAGATTTTCAAAGTACTGAACGAGATTTGCAACATACAACATTTATAGTAACAGAACAGTAGCATAGACAGGCTGTGATTTAGATAGTGTAAGAAACAGGTTATTGCAGGCTAGAAAATGTCTGCTTTTAGAAATAAAATGCTTGTGCTATCTACTGTAGATGGCAAAGCACTGCGTATCAAAATGCTTATATATTACTACACATAAATTATTTAGCTTGAATAAGGATCATATTTGATACAAAATATAAGAAATTAACTGAAGTTTCAATTTAATCAAAAAATTAAATGATCACAGTTTTAAGTTTCAGAGAGGCAAGTTTATTTAGCTGATAGAAGGATCTCGATGCAGGCAGTAAATTGTAAAATTGCTTCAAGTATCAAATTTTCAAAATACACTCCCGGTCAAAAGTGTTTGCGCGGCTGTTACATCAGACATAATCGCCTTGTTTATATCAAATTATCCATTATTTTTGTTAAAATCATGTTCATGTACATGCTTTATTTATCTAACATTAATAAATTGAACTCTCATGCAATTTTTGCCCTTCTGTAACCACTGAAATATATAATTGTCTAAACTTTGTCAAAACCGCACGTAAAATTCGCATAGAGCTGAACCTACTTAATTATTCATAAGCTATTTTTCCTCATGTAAATATATAGCTTATGAATAATTAATTAGGTTTAGCTCTATGGGAATTTTATGTGTGGGTTTGACACGGTTTAGAAAAGTATAAATTTCAGTGGTTACGGAAGGTCAAAAATCGCAAGAAAAATTGTTTTATTACTGTTTGATAAATAAAACATGTACATGAACAGGATTTTCAAGAAAAAAATGGATAATTTGACATAAACAAGGCGATTATGTCTAATGTAACAGCCGCGCAAACACTTTTGACCGGGAGTGTAAGTCCTAACCATCATTTCTATTCTCCATGGCCTCTACTTAAGCACACACTCTCTCACAAATTGTTTCACCACACTTTATGCTCTAGTACAAAAGACTCTTATACTTTGTGACGTCAATGCTCTTTTGCAGTCGAATTACCGGCTGGGAAAATTTTGTTCCATGGCTCTGTACAAGTCTATAGAACAAAATTATATACAATGTATTCTTTATTGTACTGTCTGTCAGTCTACCAGACAAGGAAAACCACATATATTTTTGACATATGAAATAGGAAATTCTAAATTCAAATTCCGTTTTAGAATATCTGCATGTTATGGAATGAGCATTAAGGTGTTTGTGGAATTCATTTTCTCATCAATCAACAGCAGGTTACAAAATTAAAATGCAGCAATAAATTATGGGTTCATTAAGCAGAGAACCTGTACTGCCACTGCCTGTAATGAATCTTGTACTAGTTATTGGTACTTGAAACCTTTTAACTCTTTGACCTTTAAATGAAAAATATTATTAGCATGTACAAATTGTACAATTGTGTGGGAAAGTTGTTAATGACCGCTAGATATTTGACTGTGCATGTCTGAGATTTTCATTGCTTTGTGATATGTGATTCAATCAAGCAAAATAATTTACATTTACATGCCCTTTAAGTAAAACTAAAAGTTTTCACATACCGATCTATATCTTTAACATCAAAATAAATAATATTAACATATTTTATTATGGTAAATGTTGTATTAACTTTTGAAAATTTAAATGATTTTTAATACAATTCAACAAAATTTGTGACATTTTTTCACTACGAAATGGATCTTGAGCTCAGTTTCATCAGAAAAAAATTCAAATGCGATTTACTCGAAATACATGTTTCGCTATATAGACCGGTATATGATGCGATGATGTTATGTATTGAAATTACAGCATAAAGAATATAAGAGGAAGTTGATGAGCCTCACAGCATTGTGCTATGTCATTTATATGTCAAAATGTGCCATTTGCATTTGTATGTACTTAAAGCAATACTATAAGATTTTGGTCAAAAATGTTTTATAGTAAAAACAGCATCAAATGAAGGAATGTGACTATCTAAAAGCATTTTCAAGTGCATTTTGTCAAAAAATTGTTTTGCCACCGAAACATGGATAAAAATGCATGCTTTCCTATACTAATACACGTGGAATTAAATTCGGGATCCCGAATTTAATTCAACAAATGGCCATTATCGAAAAAAGTAAGCATATTTAAGCCAAATCATTTGGAGGGTATTAATATCTACCAAAAACAAACCCGATAAGCTAAAAAAAAAATCAAAAGTCATGGGTGACAGGGGATGCTTCATTTTTAACACTTTATAGCATTGCTTTAATGTTTAGAAATAAAAACACCTTCGCTGGAAATTTTACAAATTTAGAATATATGTTGATAAAGTTTGACAAGGAAATACAATTATGTTTTACAAATGAATAGAAATTTTCATTGCTTACTCAGAATTTATTATTTATTTAGCATGAGGCATCCATATTACAGGCCTGAGCTTTCACTAGTCTGACAAGTGTCATCTTCAGCTGGCTCATGCTTACCAACTTAGAGGAACAAAAAGTTTTAAAATCAAATCAAGTAACACCCAAAGAAGAACACAATTATCTGTGGTAAAGCACTACTATAAACCTTTAAGTATGCAACAAGCAAATAAGACCCTGTTACGAGATCCATTGCATATCCCTTGTATTCTACAATACTGTTAACTGATGGTTTTGTATTGTGTAAGAGACTAGTAATCAATGATTGATTAGGATTGATTAAGACCAAATCACTGCGTACTAATATTTTCTTACATGAATTCTACACATTTTTGGTATTATTTTTGGCTAATTTTGTTGCTGACACATGGACAAACATTAATCATAAGTTCATTTGAATATTCAGCATGATTTGGTATGTTGTTATGATTCAAAAAATACGGACTAATTTACTTTCCCGTGCGTTAACAAATCAGATGCTTGTTGCATACTTCAATATTTGTACCTTAAGGTCGGCAAAATCAAAATGGATTTTTTGGTCTCATCTGAAAGCTGAGATTTTAAGCTTTGAAATGACACCTTACTTTTGGTTATTGGACGTTCGGTTGCAAAGTTACTTCCAAACTGGCAAAAGGAATCGGGCTGATTCAGAAAATTATAGTTCTGAGAAAATCGAGTTTGAATTTTTGTATTAAGTAAAACTTTAATGGGAAAAGGATTTTTATATCGATTTTTAAAACATTTGTCTTATGTTTTGGATGTTGAAACCTGATTAATATGATAGAATACACTTCAAAGGTAACATTTCTGATGAAATTAGAAATTCGACCTTGGACGTGATTTTTAATTATGCTCAGCTTCAATAGCCTGTATCTCGTAATTTACTATGTCGGTATTAAGGTACCTTTAGATATGACGGGACACATTTATAGAGCATCCTAATTTTCAATGCATCAAGCAGACCCAGCCAGCACGCCCATGTGGGCCCCACATGGGCTGAAGGTGGGCTAATAGGTGGGCCCCACATGGGCAGCCCATGTGGGCCCCAGCAAGTTTTGGCCGCTGGTGCCAGTTGGGGCCCACATGGGCTAGCCCACCTAGCCTAGGTGGGCCCCACCTGGGTCCCACATGGGCCCCATCTAGGCTACCATTGGTGGGCTTATGATGGGCTAGCCCATGGTGGGTTTTATGTGGGTCCCATATGGGTCCCATGTGGGCTCATAATTGTGGGCTCTAGGTGGGTTAGCCCATGATGGGCATTAGGTGGGGCCCATCTGGGATTTTCATGGGCTAGCATTACGATGGGTTTTAAGTGGGCTTGCCCATCATTGATATGTCCTCTCTCGGATTTTCATGGGTTTTTAATGGGCTTGCCCTGCATTGGTTTTACGTGGGTTTCTGACCGTAAAAAGAGATTCCAAACTTGGTCCCAGCGACCCACCATCAAGGTCATGCATCTTTGGGGTGAACGGTTTGTCGAAAGATTCCAGGCCGTTCATCACTACGCTGTCCTGTCTTGATCTGAACATAGTTATGGCGGGCTGTTCATCACTGCGTTGTCCTATTTTGATCTGAACATAGTTATGGCAACGTATGTTGCAAATTCGCACACACACCCACAACAAATGCAAACTCTGTTTTGAAGCAGCTTTGGTGATTTGCCATTACAAGCAATGCCCCAATACTGATCTTTGATGGTACATCAATGGTGGCGAAGTTTGGAATATCCTTTTTATGTCTGGACTGAGTGTGACGATAGCTTCCTTGGACTTTTACGATGTCGTGATCTGAAAAAGCAATTTCAAAAATAAATGACACTTCAAAATTAACATTTTATATTGTCTCTTGTTTTAATTAATGATTGGATATATAAATATTATCTATACAGACTCCCAAAAAAGTATCGCATCACCTCGAAAAAATGGCTCGTACGCAAATATGTAACTCGCAAACGTAATTTGAAGGTGTACAAGCGCTTGAATTTCAGCTTTCTTTTAAAACCCTATTTCTGACAATTGACTGAAAAAGAATGAAGTTATGAACTTTTAAACCCCTCGAGGTCAATTGAAAAAAGTTACAAATTTCATTTTTCGCACAATGCAAAATGTGGCAATAATTGCAATGGTGTTATTTACACGTCAGATACTGAAAAATGAAATTTGCAACTTTTTTCAATTGACCTCGAGGGGTTTAAAAGTTCATAACTTCATTCTTTGTCAGTCAATTGTCAGAAAGAGGGTGTCAAAAGAAAGAAATATATACAGTTATATATTTATATCTTATTAAATTACTAAGTATACACAACTTTTATTTTATAATTGGCATGATTTCCATAAAATTTCTCATGGGACTTTAACAATACATACTGCAAAACATATCAAACTTCATTCTTTATCCCTTATGTCCCAGACTCCGATAAAGTGTGTAACTTTGCCGTTTTGTGTCACTCATGTTCTTGTTACTTGTTTAACGCTGTTAAGCCAAATGATTTGAGTGGTTTAGCTAATACATTAGTCACATTAGGCAAAAAAAAAAAGAACTCTGTCTCAGCTTACTTAGGCCCAAAACCCAGAGTGCTACGCGTTTTTTTTTAAAGTAAAAAAAGGCTATGCGCACGTGGAAATCCTTTTTTATTACGTTTTTATAGGCAGAATTTTTTCCTTGTTTTCTCTGTCAATGTAAGAAAAAAATTTAAAAAGCAAAAAATCTCCTGAAATCCTAAAAAAGCAATGCGGTAAAATTCGAGCTAATTTTTAAGCTAATGCGCGCGGGAAGCTGAGACAGAGTTCTTTTTTAGTTTGGTTATTGTAACCGACAGTGTTTGTTAAACGCTTCTAAACAATGGCCTCAAACAAGATGATGTGCAGGATTGTCAATCAGAGACCAAGAGTCAAAGTCACTAGGCATTTTAGGATGTCATCAAATTCAGTAACATCACAATGTCTTCATCATGTATGGATATTTGTTATGGTATAACAGATGACTTCCTTGAAGAATTTGCGAACCATGATAATCTTCCTCACTTGTCATTTCCTGATCTGGCACTGTTTTATCACCAGCTGTAACAGTAAAAAGAAAAAAAGACACTTCAGTTGTCAAGGTCTTCCACTTTCCTGCTAGTGGTTAAAGGGAGGGGTTTCATATGAACTAACATCAGAAAAGTCCTTTTACATGGGCTTATAATAAGGCTCATCTTAGATCGTAGATGAAATATTACGTTTTCTTAAAACAAACATTTTAAAAATCAGATACCGGTAAACTGTTTACTGTGAAATGACGAAAGAGCGTCTGGAAAGCGTTGTTCATATGCGTAAATTGCACATGGCAACTATTCTTTTATGCAAGGCTCTAAATTTTTTGGGTCCGCTCGCCAGTCCGGCGGCTCGCTAACCCAAACATGTTATTCAATGAGGAAAATAAACCTTGAAAAAGGCTCGCTAGTCAAAAAAAAAAGAGGTCGCTAGTCCAATGGTTCACTATTCCGAATATGAAAATAGGCTTGTCAGTCTTAACTTTCAAACTAGGTCGCTGGTCCAAATTTTGAAAATAAGAAATAGGAATATGCACAAAATATTTATTTTTTTCGGATTAGCTCGTTTTAAAATTTGAACTAGTCTAGTGAGCTGTTTTCAAAATTTGGACTAGCGAGCCTATTTGAAGAGTTGACTTGCAAAACGGCTTACATCCATTTAGCACTTTTTGAGAAAAGGAAAAAAACCCCACCCTGCTATGATATCAAAATGTATCGCAAAATTACTGATAATGATAAAAAGTAATTCTTTACTATGTCTTTAAAAATAAAGTGTAATTTAAATAATTCATCAAATAAGTTTTTTTTATTAATTGGCTATCTATTTTTGTTGTTGTTGTTGAAAATGGATGTAAGCCGTTTTGCAGGACAACTCATCAAATTTCAACTTAAGAACCACTTAACTCGCAATTTTTTTGCAAAATGTCTTTTTCTTTATTACGATTAGGCTATGATATATACCTTACTTTATAAATACCAAATTTCAGCATCTGGACATGTTTAATAAAAAAGTTACTATATGGGCATTATGTCCTTCTATGCCCAAATGTGGTCATACCATGTCCATATTTGGATATAAAAGTAACATTTTTGGAATTTTAACCCACTAAGGGAGGTTTTTTTTCAAAAATTTGTTGGGTGTGTTTTTTGCCTGGATGATGCATAAGTTAAAGGTCTGTAAGGATCTATCAAAAACTCATTTTTAAAAAAATGGTCTCTAAATGGTTTTGCAGATCAGAATACCGTAAACCGGGGTTACTTTGACCCACTTTTTTCATTCGATTTTTTTTTCAATGTAATGGGAGGTACTTTTTCTCGAGTTAGTTATATATAGCTGTGTTGCGTTACTAATTGAATACTTTTAGTTAATCGTCATTTACACCCATTTTTAAAGAAATTATGATGGTCCACAACAAAAAAGTTACAAAATATCAATTTTATATCATCCACAATTCCACATTGTCAAACCATGGAAGCTCAGTCTACTATTTCCATGGTCAAACGTAGAGAGAACTAGCACATTACTAAGTAAGTCGTCTAAATTGGGCCATTAAGCCTGGGAGTAAATATTTTGTTATTTTACTCCCAGATTAAGCCTATGTGAACAATTTAGTTTTTTTCCTACAAAACCCAATTGGCTCTTTGATATCAACTTTATGTTGACACATATGTCGACATTGAAAACAAATTATTACTACATGTCGACATGAAAAAATAGAAGGTTTTTTTTTACAAAAGAAGTATAGGCCTATATAGTTAAAATTAATAAATATAATATGGGTGCCCTCAGTTAGTTATGATTCTTCATTTTAAAATCTCGAATCTATTTTTGAACAAAATCTTGTGAATTTGCTTTTAAGAATTAATATTTTACAAACCTCCATATGAAACTTGATTCTCAAATGCTATAACTTTTCAAGTTTGTAAATTACATATACAATGCATTGCTTTTAATGGTCATGGTACTGTGTACATACCTATACTAATCTAATTTTCCTTCCTCCTTTTGCCACAAGATCTGTAACATTGCATGTTGGTAGCTTCTGAAAAAAAGAAGAAAAAATCATTAGTATCCTGCCTGGAAAAAATAATCCGTCTAGTCTGAATCTTGCAAGTGAGCGTAACTTTCTTTAGCAAGCTTCGCACTCTTCTCATGCTTCGTGTCCAGAAAATGGCTTTTCCCATTTTGTTCTCAAAACAATAAAGCATAGGAGTAGGCCTATATTCTTAGAATAGATCGCATTATCTTCCTCAATAAAATACCAAGAAAGAAAACCCCCGGAGAAAACCCTTTATTCATTTTTATCCCCCTGGCTTGAAAAGTAGAAAGGGGATTAGGCGTAAAAAAAAAATTGTTGTGTTGCCTCACCCGCCCGGTCGTAAATTTCGAAATTCTACGACCGGCATTTTTATTTTTGTACACGCTTGTTGTAATTTTTTTGATATTTACACGTTTTTCGCCTTGAAAATGCAGTAAATATTTCGGCGAAGCAACGCCGTTTCCAATCAGTATTAGTAATAACTGCATTGTCTGCAACATCGTGCGGGCATGGAAAATGTTCAATATTTGCATTAAAAAATGAATTATAATAATCTTATTGAAAAAAAAGCTGAATTCCTCTTTTAAGCTGAAAACTGGCAGACTTTGCTATAGCATCGTAATATTTTAAAAACATGCAAAAATTAATCAAAATAACCCAGAACTAGCAATTTCTCCATGTTTAGGAGAAATTGCTAGTGTCTGTGGGCGTGATAACCTTTACAGGTCTTATAGGCAAAAATACAGAGTTTTTATAGGTTTTCTACAAGAACTGGTCAAACAAACATTTTTTTATCTTCTAAAACAACATTTATGTAAGGTTTCAAATTTGTTTGCTTCAAATGGCATAGGTTTTGCCATTCGATTTCACACAATGTTCATCCAAATTCAACAATTCATTACTTCAAATTCGTCTCAAAAAATTGATCCTGTACATTTGTCAACTCGACTTTGTCTATGGTCAAACAACTTCAAACTTGGTGCACTCTTAACTTAATTCGTCAATGGCCGCGCCGTTTCGTCGTGTTAATTCATTGACACTTTTGACCGCTGGTTCAAGACAAAAACAATACGACACCTTAAACACTGAAATCAAAGTTGAAAATTGGACCTTTCTTTTGACCTTTGACCCCCAACAAAACGTCAGATGACGGGGTCACACCTTTGACCCCCAAGAAAGTGTCGGGCGATGGGGTCACCATTATTTTTACAATTACATGGAGCGGCGATGTAAAATTTGTTTACCTGTTGTAGGCCCCTACATTGTAGGCTAGCCTAAGCTAGGAACGCCACCCCCACCCCACCCCCCTTTGGCCCTGGTCATTTCAGGCATTAGGCCTCTATTCCAGAAAGATGTTTAGCTAAACCATTTGTTTAACTGATCATCAACTGTCCAGGAATGATACGCATCATTGCAGCTTTCAACTTCAAGCAAAACAGTTCAATGAGTCGTGCTGTTGACCAGAAATAAAACCTTGATTTAGCTAAACACCTTTCTGGAATACGGGCCTAATAATTGATTACTCTACAACCAGGACCAGGGTTTACAACGAGTATGACTGTCCTCGCCAGTACTAATTATTGTTTCAAATATCAAATAAATTTTGGACATGAACTGACAATAATATATTTGAATTCAGCCAACACGTATCCACACAAGGTCACTGTCAAGATGAAAAGCTGTGACAAGCACAGCAACGCCATTTCCAATCAGTATTAGTGATAACTGCATTGTCTGCAACATCGTGCGTGCATGGAAAATGTTCAATATTTGCATAAATTGCACATGCAAACTGTGATGCAAGGCTCTGAATTTTCATGTCCGAAAATTATTTGAAACAACTGTACTCGAGCGACGCTGAAAAAAGGGGTCCTAGACTCCTTTGTCATGTTTGTCTTTGAGCTTTACTTAAGTTTTATACTATAAATTTAGTACTATAATTAATAGTCGTCTCTAGAATGGGACTGCCAACTATACCCACCCATTCACCCCACCCCCGGGGGATTGTGAGAATCTGCGTTTATCATCATGACTTTGAGAAAACAACATAAACTAAAGAAATCCACAAACAAAATAAGCCTACATGATCATTATGATTAGTCAATGCCTAGCCTAGGCTAGCCCAAGGCTAGGGCTAGGCTAAGCCCTGGCACTGACTGATGATAACACACACTCACAGATGTGAATTATATAAGCTTACAATTTTGCTCAGGACTATTTCTTTCAGAATATGATCTTATCGTTCAACAGGCAACATCAATAAATAGTCCACATAATTAAATGTTGATTTTTGATATGGTTAGATATTGTTTTTTAAATACTTACATTTCTACAGTCTTGGAAAAGGCATCTTTTATGACAGTAACACAGCAAACAATGTTCCATACTGCTGTTCAAAAGTGCAAAGTCATCTGGTCATGGGTCATACCATTTGTTGAAGTGGGGAGGGGTGGATGTCGAGGGTGGATGGGGTTAATGAAATTAAGCTGAGGGGAATAAAATATCAGTCCCAAATGAAATAGAAAGCAATATATGCTTGACCTCAAATAAGCTAGGATATTTGAAAAACAATAATAACAAGATTGTTCCTAATATCTAAGAGAAAATAAAAGAATTGTGGAAACAAGCTCAGGGTTCTACCTTGAAAAACTAATGTATCATTCCAATATACTGATTGACTCAGCAGGGGCCAGACATGGTTTTCAGATTATTATTATTTTTATTTAGTGGTGTGGGTGGGGGCTTGATGACACTGCCAAGGTATATTGTAAAATTGAGAATCTAATGAATCATTCCAATTTATCA
>JXSR01S012228.1:18409-32814 GCA_000969725.1 Ophiothrix spiculata | reverse complement strand
CTGTTCTCACTACACTTTCAACTTGGGTCAACCTGGGACGTGGATTAAATTAACTATAGTGTGAACACCACCTAAGAATGTAACTTCAAAAACAAGAAATTAATTCGAAACTCAAGAAAGTAATTCGAAAAACTCAGAAAAATTATAACTTGAAACTCAAATTCACAGTAAAATGCGGAAACTTTTAATTTCATATGAGGAAGTGGAAATATTACGGCATAGCAACACATCAAGGGTTGAGAGCCAGAAGGCCGTATCTGCACGAAGAAAAAAAAAAGAACCAAAAGAAGCCGTATTTGCGCATATCGCATGCAATTATTCTGTAAATACGACCTAATGGCTCTTTTTTTTTCTTCGTGCAGATACTGCTTACTTGCTCTCAACCCTCAAAATAAAACACAGTGAGACATTTTTGTTGTCCGCTAAGCTCGCGAAACTTGAAAAAACGGTAAATTATTAAATATCACCTAAAAATTGCTTTAAAAATCTTGAAATTCGCGCCAAAAATTGTCAATTTGGATACATTATCTTGAATTTCGCTCATAGTGCGCAAATTTTTTGCCATTTTACGTGCAATTAAGGTTTCCTTTTCCTTTTCTTTAATTCTTTCTTTTTTTTTGGGGGGGGGGGCTGGGGGTAATTTTCTGGGGGGGCCTGGTCAGCGACTGCTGACTTTGCTGACTGTTAAATCTGCCACTGATCATGGGGCAAACAACATTGGAAGCCCAAACAAAAAGGTACACCAAAATTTTGTTGACATCTTTTGAAAACTTAACCACACAGAATTGTTAAGAGTAGCTATAGGCCTATCCTATACTCAGGTGACCCACGTACACGGGTCTAGACTCTTGGTTGGGTCATGTGACCCATTAACGGGCAACCCACTTATACACCCAATATTGACCCATGTAGGCTATATAGCCCACTTTTGCCCTATCCATGGATAACCCACAAACAGATATCCGCATACGGTATGTGGGCAACACACAAACATTCCGTATGGGACCCAGCCGGGTCAGCCCACATCAGGCCCACATATGGGCAACCCACCAACATCCCATATGGCACCCATGTGGGTCAGCCCATGTTGGGCCCACATATGGGCAACCCACCAACATCCAATATGGGACCCAGGTGGGTCAGCCCACATCAGTCCCACATAAAGTAACCCACCAACATCCCATATGGGACCCATGTGGGTCAGCCCACATCGGGCCCACATATGGGCAACCCACCAACATCCCATATGGGACCCATGTGGGTCAGCCCACATCATGCCCACATATGGGCAACCCACCAACATCCCATATGGGACCCATGTGGGTCAGCCCACATCATGCCCACATATGGGCAACCCACCAACATCCCATATGGGACCCATGTGGGTCGGCCCACATTAGGCCCACATATGGGCAACCCATCAACATCCCATATGGGACCCAGATGGGTCAGCCCACATTAAACCCACATATGGGCAACCCATATATATCCCATGTGGGTCCCAAGAGGGCAAGCCCACATATGGGCTTGCCCACACGCATCCCTTATGGGACCCATGTGGGCAAACCCTCTCAAAGCCCATGAATGGGCAACCCATATTCAACCCACGTGGGACCCATATGGGCTAGCCCATGCCCACCTGTAACCCACCTTGCCCAGGTGGGTCCTAGGTGGGGCCCACCTGGGCGTGCTGGCTAGGGAGTGTACAAACTTATCAAAATGTGAGCAAAGTAGTGACCAGAAGGAAGTGAATCGGACTGGACTCGTTTACTACTGTCTCTGATATTTGTAAAGAGGACAAATGCAAGTATCAGATTACAGGCTGATCAAAGTGCCCCGTTTATTGCATCCGACACAAGCAATATCTGTTTTCAAACCAAACGTAAGCCGAAATTGGGCAATATCAATTTCAATGTGTTTTTTTGCTATCACTTAGTAGCCAAATACTGGCTTCACTAATGATGCTAGCAACACACTGCTGAATTACTATTTTGAATTTGAGTGCCTTCAGTCAAATAATATATTGTAGATGCTGTATGTGCATGTACTAGGGTTAAAAATGGTGCACAGACTATATGACTACATTGTAGGATTTATATACGGGAAGCGCAGCGAATCCAGCGATACTTCCCTTTGCATCAATGAGCCCTGGGTTCGATTCCTGGTCCCGGCGCTGTATGTGCAATTTGGTTTTCGGTCTATGCTCCCTTCTGCAGGTTCTTCTCCAGGTACTCCGGTCTTCCTCCTGTATTTAAATTTGATTAAAGAAAGATCTTGGACCCTGACTGGAAATAAGCTTCATTTAAAGAGGCTTCCTTGGGTTATCCTTGGCATTTTGCACAAAGAATTATTTCTTTATCTGTAGTCAGTATTGCTTTAAATTGTCGACATCAGTATTTAATATCACTTAAGTCCTTTTTAATTCAAATAAAATTTCCAATTCTTCTTCATAAATTGTGAAGAGCTTGCAGCCTGGTTTATTACTTGAGATTGTGAACGAAATTCTGAAGTCAGAGGAGGTTTTCAGAATATCCCACAATGCATTATTCTGATACACTTAGATATAATAGGCAATAATGGTTTTCTGGACAAGGGGCTGTTAGAAATTTGAGAATTCCCTTGAATAGTACTCATTCATATCTTTCCAGCGATGTGTTTCTTTTCAAAACAGCCCAGTGTTTACCCACATTGCTGACACTTCAAAAACGTCAGAAACCTGTACAAAAGTATAGGAGTTGAATTGGATTTGCATGTACATTGTACAATGTTGCATTGCATCGTGGGATATTGTGAAAACCTCCTCTGTTCTGAAGTGTTGCTAAATATATAAATCACTTCAGTGAATTACAATAATTACGACTAGTCAATGGTGCATTAAATTTGATTGCATTTCAATAGTTTATTTGCGTTCTTCAGTAGGTATTTAATGATGGTAGAATGTGTAGATGGTTGATTTGAGAATAAATAAGGCCAGGCGATAATTTTGTTGTGTTTACCATCCATACGCTTACTGTTGTTGATTCTGAGTCAGTTTTGATGGTTAAGTCATATTATTACAAATTCCACATATGTCAAAATCGAAACAATCTTTGGTCATTATAATTTGAATATCTACTTGTTGGTTGCTCAATTCCAGCTTCAAGGTCTTTTATCCAACTCTGCTGCGATAAGAACATTATGTGGACATGCAGAAAATTCAAAAATAAAATAAGGTAGTACTTTAATATATCCAGACTATAAACACATAGTCATTTTACTTGCTCTTACAATAATTTATTCCAAATTTGATTCATTTCCTCATCAGTGATAATTGGCTTTGCTTCATTAAATCTATAAAATCTGTGGTTATACTTGAAATAATTTTCAAAAAAACCCCCCAACAAACTTATAAGAATTCTTTATGCAAAATAAAAAAAGAAAATCAATACTTATTGAAGACATGATCTAAAAGCAAATGTGACCCGTCATATAGAAAGGTTGGCATAGTAAATTACGAGATAGATACCATTGAAGCCGAGCATAGTGAAAAATCACGACCAAGGTCGAATTTCTAATTTCATCAGAAACATTACCTTTGAAGTGTATTCTATCATATTAATCAGATTCCAACATCCAAAACATAAGAAAAATGTTTTAAAAACCGAGATAAAAATCCATTCTCCATTCAAGTTTTACCAGTACAGAAACTTTAAAACTTGATTTTCTCAGAACTACAGTTTTCTGAATCAGCCGGATGCCTTTAACCAATTTGAATGTAACTTTGCAATCGAACATCCAATAACCAAAAGCAAGGTGTTATTTTAAAGCTTAAAATCTAACCTTTCAGATGAGACCAAAAATCAAATTTTCATTTTGGGACACTCAAGGTACCTTTCGATATGATGGGTCACAAATGATAGCATTGTTGTGATGATAATTTCCTGAAATAGTTTGGCATCCCTCCCATTTGTTTTACAGGTCAGTAGTAATTTAAACTCTGAATGAGTTCAACCTGAAGATGTACTGTGATTTATCCAAAGGATTTTTGAAATCACAGAAAATGATTTAGATGTAAGAAAGGAAGTCCCTGAAAGTGGGAAAAGGCTATGAAATGTAGCATGACATTGCATCAGAAAAATAACCAGACAAGAAGCCTAAACTCACTTCTTTTGATGTAGTAACGATTTAGTCAGTGTTTGAAACATTTCTTCCTCAGTGATAATTGATTGCTTTGCTTCATTTAACCTACAAGTCAATGTTTGTACATAATAATGTTTAAAACAAAGCCTGCTGTAATCTTACAAAATAAGACAATTTAAATGAACAATGCCTCTTGGTGCTCCAAAAATAAATGATTTCATTGTTGTGTAAAGTTAGGAGATAGACAAACTGTACATTGGAACATGAATAAAAAGCTATAACGATACACACTAGTGTACGTGGGATGTTACCATATTTCTTATAGTGACCCGCCATATCGATAGGTACCTTAAGGGTCCCAAAATCAAAATTGATTTTTTTATCTCATCTGAAAGCTTATATTTTAAGCTTTAAAATTACACCTTGCTTTTGGTTATTTTTATACATTCGGTGGCAAAGTTACATCCAAATTGATAAAAGGCATTGAGCTGATTTGGAAAACTATAAATCTGAGAAAATCAAGTTTAAAGTATTTGTACTGTGTAGAACTTGAATGGAGAGAGGATTTTTATCTTGGTTTTTAAAACATTTTTTTATGTTTTGGATGTTGGAACCTGATTAATATGATAGAATATACTTCAAAGGTAACGTTTCTAATGAAATTAGTAATTTGATAATCCTTCCCTATGTTTTACAGTTCAAGTGATTTAAACTACAGTTCAGTAGTGATTTAAACTTTTAAAGAGTTCAACCTGAAGAAATGTTATCTTTTATTATGCACAGAATTTGTAAGGAACAAGGAAATTATTTTTTTCTAAGAAATCTTTTGTCTTTCGAATAATTTCTGAATAGAAACCACAATATGATTTTTACAGTTTGCAAATACAAATATTACCTAAACATGAAAATGTTGATGTAATGAACATTTATGAGTTGGAATGTGTGTACTTTTGACATTTTCAGAACAAGTTGTTGTAATTAATTGTAAACAACAGTCGTTGTTCGTTAAGGTCTCAAAAGTTTTTTTGGAACAGCAGTCGGATGGTTTTGTACTGTGTTCCTCTGAGATGGATTAATGAGTTGAAAAGATGTAGCGTAGTGTAACAACATTCATTAAAGATTGATGCTGTCTTTGGTTTGCACAAAGGGGGAGTTTTATACTTGTCAATGCTAGCTAAAAGTGTTTTATCTGATATTAACCCTAGCCCTTTTGACCACTTCTTCATTTAAAACTTATCTCCTTGGAAATTTGCAAGTCAAAAATGGCAGATATTCATCTGGATTTGAACCTGGCACCTCTCACACCCGAACCAGTTATCACTATGTCAAGCAACTGAGCAGGCACTGCCATAGCAGTGGCTTGACATAGTGATAATGGGATGCGGTTGCGATGGTTAAGCGGAATCGAATCCAGGTTAAAACTCACCATTTTTTAAACTTTCAGATTCCCAGGGAGAAAGTTGATTTGTTGCAATATAATGTAATGCCAGCCACATCTGTTGCAACAAATGGCACCAAGTAGTTGTAGAGTTCTCCAAAATTTCAAAGGTTTTTTTTAACAATAACTCTGTGACAGTTCTGTATCAGTTGGTTTTACAATCATTGGGTTCCTCCGTGATGGATCAGTGTGTAGAAAAGATGTAGCATAGTGTAACAACATTCATTAAAGAAGATTGAATGTGGTTGCAATACTAAATTGAATGGTTCAAGTTGTTGATGCTACTGCTAGCACTTATTTATTTCCTTGTTAAATTTTATTTTTGTTGGTGGTATGTGGTTGTTATTATTGACAACTGAATTCACAAATTTTACTAAACATGTAAAAGGAATTATGTGCTCAGGACATGGTAAACTTTTAATAAAAGCCATCAATAATCCCCATTTGGTTATGAAAACTTTGGTTATGAAAAACTTTGGATCAAAAACAACTTTAATTTTTGCAAAAAAAAATCAAGATTTTAGCCAAATAGATGTCTTTCTTTGGAGCATGTAACTAAGCTAGCAAGTTCACAATTTATTGTCATATAACATTAGTACTAAACTCTATAAATCTTTAAGTATGCAACAAGCAATCAGACTCTGTTTTGAAATCTATATAAAGCATTCTACAACATTTCAAACTGGTGGTTTTGTGTTGTGTAAGAGACTGATAATGAATGATTGATTAGGATTGATAATAAGACCAAATCACTGCGTATGAATATTTGTACATAACTTTGCTATTAATTTGGGCTAATTTCGTTGCTACCAAATTGACAAATCATAAGTTCATTTGAATATTCAGCAAGATTTGGTACTTTGTTATGATTAAAAACTAATTTACTTCACGTATGTTCATATTTTTTGTGCATTAATCGGCTGCTTGTTGCACACTTGAAGGTTTATAGAGTATACATAGCATATTTCTGTTTGAAATTGTGTTCATATCCAGCTTTGTTTTAAATGTATGATGACAGTGAAGAGACTGATATCACCTTTCTTCTGTCAAAATATATGTGTACCGCCGCGGCAAAAGGGTCCAGTTGTCGACTCCTACATGTTGCTCATTGTAGCATATCTGATGTTTACAAATACCATACATTAGATATGCTACAAGGAGCAACATGTACGAGCCGACAACTGGACCCTTTTGCCGCGGCGGTACACATATGAGACAAAGTACCCCAATCCATCCACTCCTAAACCTCATCAGTTATCTCTCTTCAATATTACATAACATGATTGTCTATTGCTATGTTTCCTTTGTATTGATTTTGATGAGGTTGACAATGTCAGATGCTTCACTGACAGGAAGAGAGTCTCAGTATGACAATGATCGTAACTTGAAATGGTTTGACGCAATTGATTTGATACACGATTATGTCTCATAGATTTATTAGTTGAGAGGAACTAATCAGATTTTTGAAAGATTACAAAAAGATTCCTTATTTTTTTGTCTTTTTTTCAAGCTTTTGAAATGTGACATTTTGTACAATCTAAGATATCAGTATCAAATTGTCCATAACCATATGCCATGATATTTCCATGATATGTTCAGTAAAAAGGTGTCTTAATCATTTATTTAACCTGAAAATTAATTTTTGTTCTTTGTAATGAAGGTTTGGTAGATTTCATTGCCTTTTATTTAACTGAAAGTATTTGTAAATGTGCAATTTTGATGTATTATAATCTACTGAATTTGGTGTAGAAAGTTAACAAATTTGATATTTAAGCAGAATACTTATTTTTCCTAAGAATATGATTTGTAAATTCTCTAGAGTAGTATCAGAAACTTAACAGCCTGGATAGCTTACAATCATCGCAAAATCTGTTCCTGGGTCTCTGTCATGCTCCACATATTCCGGAAGCTTAATTTCAAAGTTGTGTCAGCTTAACACAGTGAAATGACAACATACTGCCTATGAGATTGGGATTATTCTGGCACCTCAGCTGGATTCTAATCAACCTGTTATCTCTCTACAGTAAGCTTACACAATTATGTCATGTCACCACTCGTTGTTCGAAGTATATTGAAAAAATATGCTGGGATAGTCCCTGCGTGAGCATAGAATATCTGCTCTTTGTATAAGCAATTCTGTCATTTGGAAATGACACAGAATTGAAATCTTATTGGATTTTTGTTCCCGGGAGGGATTGAAAAAAGTGGTTTTCTAATCAAATATTCGGAATTGTGTTGAAATTTTGGAAAATTAGTTTTCTAATTCTGCAGAAAGGTTTGATGTATATAATTTTATATTAAATACTGATTGACAGTGTTTCTGCTAAGGCTGTATGGCGTGCCATTGGCAAAGGATCGGTGAAAATTTCCGCATTGAGTTTCTGAAAATGTGTGAGAAAGATATTTTTCTAGCTTTATTGAGCCAATTTTCAGCCACAGGTCATGATTTTGGCGCAAGCACCTCTTAAACTTTATCAAACTTACTCAAATTGGCGCAAGCTCCAAAACCTTAGCGGAAACACTACTGATTGAAATTAAGGATGAAGCGTTTTTATGGTTGCAAGTAATTTCATAAACACAGCCAATATGTTACTTTATTTTAAATTTTTAAAACTATCTCCTCGGAAATTTGAAAGTAAAAAATCACGGATTTTCACCTGGATTCGAACCTGGGACCTCTTGCTTTCCAATCCAGTTATCACTATGTCAAGCCACCGATTTCCTGGTCATTGCGAACTCGTGTCTATGACGTATTTGGACTTAGGCAAATTTCTTAACTTTGTAAAATGGGATATTGTGAGATTCAGTGGGGTTAGGGTTAATAACATCGCAGTCCTGTCTACAAGACCAGTTGAATTGAAGTCACAAGCTGTGGCAAGGGTCAGTAATCGAGGTAAATCCAAGAATTCTCACAAAGATTTTCCTAATCTTTCTAAGGAGTCCATGTAGATTCTCCTAAAATTTTCCAAATTGTACCTTAGATCAAATGCAAGAGAATCTGGATTCTCGCAGAATTCTTTTGCAAGAATCAAATGGATTAACATATCCTGACCCTGCTGCGGTGGTATATTTCAATGAGTATGTACTAAAAAACAAACTAAAAACAAACACACACATCCCCAACACTATCATACACCCACCAATACAAACCCACAAAAAGTTCTTAGCATCTTTAAAATTGAGGATGAATAGTGTGTTAAATTGCATTTGGATAAAGTAACATATTGACATCTTCCAAACATTTAGTCCAGACCGGATGCTATTTGCATCTTATGTACCTTCATACTGTGTTTAGCATAAATTAAAACTCAATATCTTATGTATTGTAACTCTGAGCTAATGAAGATGAGCAAGATAGATAATGAAGAATGAAATGTTTTAATTATCTATAGACGCGCTTGTGGAAAAAGAGGAAAAGTGCAAGCATAGATTGACCTTCACATGAACTTGGATGTTTGTTTTATAGTTTTGGTCGGATGCACTGATTTAATTCTTAAGCTAAATTGAACAGTGAGAGGAATATTTGATTTAAGCTGAATTTGTCGTTCAGAATTCTTCTTGTTTGCCAAGCTGAGTATGTAATGGAATATGTTGAGGTAATCAGATGCAGTGAAAACAATTATATGCTAATGAGGAAATCACATTATTAAAACAAGGATGACGAGCTGTTGGAATTTAAATATGTTTTTCACAAAAATTACAATATCACTTAATATCAAGGGTGTATTTGATTAGATAAAAACAGATGTGGATATTCTATGAGTTACCTTCTTGTATCCTATATTGCCATTATAGAATCCCATTTTGTTTTCATTGTATTTTAATGATGTGCCATATATATGTTTTACTATGTACACTAGAGCAAGGGCAGCTCTGCAGGTAGTTTTGTTGAATCAAATCAGTGTATTTGACCAAACAGCTAAATTAGATCAACCAAGTTCATCTGAAGGTCACTACATACATTGTTCTGTAGCTGTCACTTTCTGTATGTCATGTTAACATAAAAGCTTTGTGTTGCAAGCATTTGATGAGCAGACATAATTAATGTGGAATGTGGATGTTATACCATGCCTATCTATATAAATGTTTCTTTTAAATTCCAGCACTTTCTAATTTTGTTTTTCAAAATGGCATGATTATTCAGCATATCTCGATACAGAGTTCAAAGAAAATATTTTAAATGTATTTTTGCATCACGATCATTATTGTATCATTACATGGTTCATGTTATTTTCTAGGTTTAGGCCTAGTTGTGATACAAATCCCATAAAACATTGTACATAGCTACTACTTCTGCAGTCACAGGGAAAATAAGTAAATTGAAAACTGCCAAGCAAACAAATAGATAAACAAATCCTGTATGTACTAGGTTATCTGTAGATTCAATAATGGTAAAGTACAATCCTGGAAGTACAATGTGTATTGACCTTCAGATGAACTTGATTGCTAGCTCTAATTTAGATGTTTGTACTGATTTAATTTCGCAAAATTGAGTGTTTTTTTGTCTTACAATTGTTATATATTAACCAAGACAAGACTTGCCAATAAGAAGATGACAACTAAGTGGATGGTGATATCTCTGTAAAGGCTTAAATTATCTTTAGAAAATTGATCTATGAGCAAGCTTTAATGAGATTGGGGGGGGGGGGAACTTTCCTAAAAAAAATTGCCCCTGATCACGTGGATTTGACCTGCACTGTTTGAAGTGAACTAAATTGTTGAAGGACTGGGGACAATTTTCCAGAAACATTGAAAAAAAATACGATGGAAACAACTAATGGCAAACTTTTGAATGGCACAAGAACTGGGGGCAACTTCCTGGAAAAAAAATGCCTCGGGTTGCAGGGATTTGATCTGATCCGGGGCAATTGTTGAAGAATCGAGGGCAAATTTGCCTTTTTGCTTTTTTTTTTAAATCACACAAGTGTTACAGGATTTTTGAAATAATTCATGACAAAAAGCAGCTTGTTGCTAATAGCAAAAGAAGATTTCCATTTAGATGTCAATGAAGCTTTAAAGAAAGAAAAGAAAGAATGTGTGCATTTTCTTTTGAGAGATTTACAAAATGTTTGAAGTTGTTGAGAGACAATTAATATAGTACATCTGTTGTTCTTCATTCAAAGTCGAGTCGTGCACGCCATTCTTAATGCGCGCGTAAATCATGTGGCAATGAGCGATCGAAATCAACAAAATTATGTACTGCCCATGTACGTGCGTAAGTTAGTGCATTGCTATGCAGTACATCTTAACAACAAGCATCGGCAATGAAAAAACCCTCAAACAAGTGAAAAACAACTTTGAGACCAACTATAATGTAAGTATGGGACCTGACTACCAATTCAAGTTGATTATGATCGAGGATTTTGAATTTTCTTAAGGATGAACATGATGAAGATAAAAAGTAATATTAGACTAGATCAAATCGAGGATTGTTTAACCTGATTGGTGTATGTGTTAAAGATGTTTTCAAAATTAAGTATAAGAGTTGATTTGTTGCAAGATATTGTAATACCAGCCACATCTGTTGCAACAAATGACAAAAGGTAATTGTAGAGCTCTTGGTTCGCTATGTACTTGGTTCCTCTGTGATGGATCTAATCATTGAGAAGATGTAGCAGAGTGTAACAAGAATTAGGAATTTGGGAAAGAAGATTGATTGCAACTTGGTTTGTAATAAGGAGGTAGTTTAAAGTTGTTGATGCTACTGCTACTAAACACACATTGCTTTTGAAGTGAAAAATGTACATACAATGTTTTTATAGTTTTTTTTTCAAAGAATGTTACCTGAAAAGTCTTTATGAAACAACGAAGTAGTGACAGCGCTGTAGCAGAAAATTTTGTACTGGGTTCCTATGAGATGGAAAGAGATTTAGCATGGTGTACAACATTCATCAAAGATTGATACTGTCTTGAGTTCGCTGAGAGGAGGTAGTTTTAAAGTTGAAAAATGTGAGCTAAATAGTTTTTTTTTTCTGAAGTTGAGATGTTGTTTAAAGTTGCTAGATTGTTAAGAATTACCTGTAACTTTATGGAATGATGTATGTCAAGGTGTTTAAACATCAGTAAACAAATGCGGAAGTTGATTTGTTGGGATATATTGTAGTGCTGGCCACTTCTGTTGCAACAATGGCTAAAGTTAATTGTAGAATACTCTTAACATACAATGTTTCTTTTTTTCATTTTGAAACAAAGTTGTAACAATCCTATTTCAGATTGTTTTGTTTTGATCACAATACAGCATACATGGACTGTTTTGCCAGGTATTTCCTAAACTATCTATTCTGAAATGTGACTTTTCAGTCAATGACATCCCTAAATTGTTCATGCTTTCTACTGTAGATATCTGAATAGATTGGAACGGGGCAGGATGTAGTTAGTAAATCAATTTATTACAGCTGGTTCAAATTAGCCTCATTTTTGTATCAATTTGAATGAGCTGGTTTTAAATAGTAAATAGACATGATGAAATATTGTAATCCAATTCACATTGGTATAAATAAAAAGATGTTTGTCTCATCAAATTTACAGACAATGTATTATAAATGGATGGTTTCATTCTAAAACATTTAGCAGTTTATGCGCAGTACAGGGAAGAATATGTATTGCCAAGCTACCTGGTTCACGATATATGGAACTACACATTGGCTATGATACAAAAATCCATGGCTTATCCTATTTCTGCACATGAGTTAATGTTCAAGACTTCATTTTTTATAACCACCTGTGTTAGATGTATGCTGACATTGAATAGACTGATATCATTTTTCTTCTGTCAAAATATCATGATACAAAGTATCTCAAACCATCCACTCCTAAACCTCATCTGTTATCTTGTCTTCAATATTACATAACATGATTTGTCTATTGCAATGTTTCCTTTGTATTGATTTTGATGGGGTTGACAATGTCAGATGCTTCATTGACAGGAAGAGAGTCTCAGTATGACAACGTAACTTGAAATGGTTTGATACATGAAATTTGATTGTCTCAAATTATGAATCAAATCTTATTCCTTTTAATTTCTCCAAATATCTGCAATTATTTAACATTGAGTGATTATTTTATTACCCTTGTTTGATCTTATAATTTGGCAATATGGAAAATATTGATTGTTTGGGTTTGTATTGCATTGGAAAGCTTGTCAAATTTACATTTATCATAATTTTAGGGGATATCAAATTCCTCAGATATCTTGCACCCCTCAAACTCATATTATATCAGATAAGATTATCTATGAATATTTCCTGATGAGGGGCATTTATCAGTTAGGAGGGAAATAATTTGATTTTTAAGCTCTGTAAATTTTATAAATTTTGAAGAGCAGTTTGTACAAATCAAAGATACATACAAAATGTCTAAATCCAAATGGCCAAGTCCTTAAAGTTAAAGATGCATTTTCAGACAGTTTTAAAAGTAAAACTTTGTTTTTATAAGTTAGTTTATAGGTTATAAGTTTGTAGGTTATATAACCTGAAATTTGAACTTATATCATTTTGTAAATGTGTGGTTTTTATATTGGTGTACAAAATTAACAAATTTTATGTATTTCATCTTATGAATAAGAATAAGATTGCAAAATTCTCAAGAGTAGTATTAACAGCCTGGACACCATACAATCATCCCAAGTCTTTTCCTGGATCTCTTTCATGCTCCTTACAACATGCTGCCTATGATATTGGGATTCTCCTGGCGCCTCAGCTGGATTCTAATCAACCTGTTATCTCTCTGCAGTAAGCTTACACAATTATGTCATGTCACCACTCGTTGAAGTACATTTGAAGAAAATGTGCTAGGATAGTCCCTGCGCGAATACAGAATATCACTACTTTGAATTACTTTTACTGATTGCTTTATTTGGAAATGGGATGGTTTGATTTTCATTACTAGGAGAGATTGAAAAAAAAAACTCGACTCCTGATCAGATATTTGAAATCTTAAATTCTACAGAAGAGCTTGATACCAGTATTTCAATTAATGTGGTAAAAATAAATGTTTTGATTTTAATGGAAAATAAAGACTGATAAACTTGATATGATAACAGCTAATAGCACTTTGTCTTTGCAAAGCATATTTTTAAACTCTACGTCGCATCTTATACATGTGTACCCATAAGTTAATAAAGATGAGCAAGTATTTAATGAAAAATGAAATGTTTTAAGACTCTCTTGGGGAAAAAGAGGAAAAGTGCAAGCATAGATTGACCTTCACATGAACTTGATTGTTTTCTTTTAGATTTTTGGTCTGATGCACTGATTTAATTCTTAAGCTAAATTGAACTTTGAGAGGAATATTTGATTTAAGCTAAATTTGTCCTTCAGAATTCTTCTTGTTTACCAAGCTGAGTATATAATGGGGAATATGTTAAGGTAATCAGATGCAGTGAAAACACAATTAAATGCTGATGGTGAAAATTACTATATTATAAAAAACAAGGATGAAGAGATGGTGGAATATTCACATGCATTTCATATTTGATTGAATGACAAGACATGACAATATCTATACTGCTGTGGCTAGTATATTACTGTCAAACCTGACTTAAAACAACTAACAGTGATCCTATAGCAATGTTGTGTAATATATTGTATTTTTCTTTGAATTAAAATAAATGTTAACTTTCAACATTATGCTTCAAAAATCATTGCATAAATGGGTATATCTATATTGGAGTTT
Source organism: Ophiothrix spiculata (assembly GCA_000969725.1). Taxonomy (NCBI): domain Eukaryota; kingdom Metazoa; phylum Echinodermata; class Ophiuroidea; order Amphilepidida; family Ophiotrichidae; genus Ophiothrix; species Ophiothrix spiculata. The sequence goes on along the minus strand of JXSR01S012228.1, from coordinate 18,584 downwards.
AAAAAAATAAGCAGAAGAAATAATGCACTGGATATTACATAAGTTGTTATCTTTGCTTAATGTAATGTTGCTATTAGAATCACATTTTGTTTTTCTTGTATTTTAATGCTGTAAGATATATGTTTTATTATAGACATTAGTGTAAGGACGAGCTCTGCTGAAGTAGATTGTGGAA
>JXSR01S012228.1:1013-17651 GCA_000969725.1 Ophiothrix spiculata | reverse complement strand
ATAAACTACTTTCAGATTGGAAAATCAGGCAAAATTGCATTATGGCAAAACGGTCACTAAAAATCAAAATTTTGCTATAAAACTTCTAAACAACGGATTTTCGTCGATTGTTTTGGTAATCAAGAAAGGAAGTGATGATTATAACATGTCTTGTAAGTTTGAGTCTGATAGCATGTATAAATTTTTCAAAATGGCGAATTAAAAAATTCCGGGATTTCCCCAACCCCCCTCCCCCTACACCCCAACTTTGACGGCCTACCCTAACCCCATCTTAGGTGGTACCCCTCTAGTTTTTTCATCAAAATGACCGCAAAGGATGTAAAAGAGATTACCCAAATGCATTTGCCCGGTTTCTTTTGCGTTTTTATGAAGCGGGGCAAAACCTTCCCCCTCCCTTCAAAATTGAAACTTGGACAGAAGCCTTTTACACCACTTGTAACGCAATCGAGCATATCATCAAAACCATTGAACCATATCACCTGATTTTCATACACAAAATAGTATATGACCTGTACATGATATTGCAATTTAAATTTTGTGATTACATTGTATATTTTCAAAGTTATAACCCGTCAAAGCTAGGAGTTAATTCTTTCTGGGACACCCTGTACAGTTGTATGTGGTACAAACCATACTAATGCAAAACAGTGTAGACATGGGCAAAAATAATGAAATAGCACATTGAATATAAGAAACAATTTAAAACTTGCACACAAACAAATAAATAAACAAATCTTGTGTGTTTTTTGTTATTGATAGATACAAGAACACTTTGCTAAAGTACAATATGCTGACCTTCAGATGAACTTAATTGCCCTGATTTATCTGTTTGGGCAAAAGTACTAATTGAATTTTGTAAAATTAGACAGATTGTTGTTGCCTCACAAATGGGTTAATCAATAAGGTGATACATAAAATGGATGTGGATGTTTCTGAAGTTGGATTATTTTAATATTTTTTCAAATGCTCTTGATTTTAATTGAGATTAAACATTTAAAAGAGAAGAAATTGATGTGTGGGTGGTTGTTTTATCATATAGTATTTTGTAAGTATTTAGTTGTACTTAAGGATTAGTGAAATTTGATTCTGACAAAAATTACTCTATTTGAGGTAACTTGATGCTAATAGCAAAATAGTATGCACAGAGATGTCTACTGAACTAGCAGTGTGGGTTCAATATTTATTACAGATGTTTTATAATATGTGCATTTTCTATGAGTGATTTATATGATTATGATCAGTTGTTGAGAGACAAAAAAAAAATTAAGTTGATTATAATCAATGATATGGAGGAGAATTGTGTGGTTTTTGAAGATGTAAATGAGGACTTGTCAGACAAGATTAGAATGAATAATATAAAGAGGTTATTTCTCAATAGTACAGCCATTAACGTTGTTTCAAGTAGTACAAAGTACATTATGGGACGGTCATTGATTTGTTGAATTATTTTGAGACAAGCAAGTAGTCATTGCTGATTATATTGTGAAAATTGTATGTGCATGGTCTGTATAAGAAAAAAAAATAATGGTTTCATTTGAATAAGTGAATTTCGAGTTGATGAGTTTATAAGAATTCTTATTTTCAAATGGCAATTTTATTTTCCAGCTGTTTTGGCATAAACATTTGTTTTGGAGGAGTCTGTCTGTGTAATTTTGTATCTTCTGCAAATTGTAATCAAAAATTTGGTATGAAATATGAATGAAATGGGGACATCACAGAAGTCAATTGTATTCAATAATCATAATTTATTGACCTATAAACATAAATGAATTGTTGAATTATTAATAATTTCCTGGAATAAGACAGTGCTGTTTAGATGTGAAGTAATTAGTGGCGACATTGCAACCATTTTGTATTTACAATACTGAATGGTATGATTGATATAGGCTGATCAATGATTATTTGGCTGATATATATCGGAAATGTTGTTTGCATTGGGAGTTCAAAATGGGTCAAGGGTTTGCTTGCAATAATTTAGATAATGTTTTGATCACTTCCACATTATTATAATGTGCATGTTTAATATTATGATGTATGGCTATGTCCAAAAGTGAATTTCCAAATTTAAAATGATGATTATGCTGTTGGATGAATTATATTAAATGAAATTACATTCTCTTATATTGATTAGTGATCCGTGCAAATATTTCAAAACTTTATAATTTTGTACTCTAGAGGCTGAGTGATGATGGGCAAAGAAAGAATGAAAATATGCAACAAAGTGTAATTAGTATCAGACATGCATATTTTACCTGGTCAACCACACAACACAAATTAAAGGATCATCAGTGAAAAAAATCCCTGACCACTCAGCATTCGAACCTTGGACCTTGGCAGTAATAGTGCCACACTCTACCAATAGGCGGTTCAGGCGAAAAAATTGAATAATATCTATATGAATTTATTTTAATGGATTTGGAAAAATTAGTGACAAGCTTTCCAAAACCGTTTGAATTTTGAAAATTGGTAAATCCGTTCCAGAGTCACGCTCATTTTTGTGATTAAAAAATGACCCAATATTTGATGCAATGTTTCAATATTTCCTAATGATTTCCTTAATTGACCCATGTCACCATGAACATACTGGATAAACATACAATGGTATATGTGCCCGAAATATGAAACAAGAGCAAATGCGAAAGCAAGGTATCGCATGGTGCCATAACTAAGCTCATAGACACGCTGTATGTTGATCCAAAATGTGAAAAGACATGATGTTGCATCTTCATCAATATCTCAAGATTGGAACATCGCATGACTTTTTTAATTTCAGGGTTAGAATTAATACATATCCAAAGAAAAACAAAACATACTATGTATAAAGGTAGATATTGCAATTTTAAAACTTAGTTTCTTGCTGTTTTATCCACCAGTTTGTGTGTGAATATTTTGATCAAGAAAGTTTGTGACATCATTGAACCGCCTACTACCAACGGAGCTAATGTTTCAGATGGGAAGTGCGGTCAATCTATATGCCTTCAATACTTATCCTGGTCCTGTAACATCTCTCATCCTAGAAGTGTAGAAAGTTGATTTGGAAATCATTTCAAACACGACTTAAATAACAAATCATTGACCACGTAGCATTCAAACCTGGGACTTTGGCATTAGTAGCACCATGCTCTACCAATTGAGCTAATGTGTCAGATTGGTTGGAGCAGTAAAGTCAATTTTATACCTACACTCCCGCTTGAAAGTATTTCCGCACAAAACCTTTATTCAGCCATATCTCAAAAGGGGTTTATCCGATTTTCATAAATTTTTGACAAGAGTCTATATTGTATAATTATCGATCTATTTAATCCATATTGCATTCATTGCATTTGAAAATATGGCATGTAGTGCATTTTACTATTTTCGTCTGCACATACGAAAACTTACATCCTGAAAATATTCTATCCGGTTACAAGTTAATAATGAGGTTATGAAAAAAGGATAGTTGGATATTAATGAGATATTTACTTGTGATGTGTTTGTATATGGTCCTTGAAATCAGCCATTTTCATGGCAATGGAAGATCAAATATCAAAAGAAACATATATTTATTAATATTTAATAAATAAGTCACCTAAACTAGTATGACTCTTTAACGATATTAGCAAGCCGCGACAAATCGCCTGTCCGATAGCCCGGGGCTATCAGATTTTTTGTCGGGCTATTAAAACTTCAGATAGCCGCGTCCGATCGGGCTATTTAAAAAAACCCAGTAAGCTTACCGGTTACCCTGCACATTGAGTGTTGAACATGCTACATAAACTTTAATGAAAATTGAGACTTCAATGAGAAAGGACAACATTTGTAGATAAAAAACATCAGTAATATTTGCTTGATATGATAAAAAACACTGAAAATAGTATTCCAAAAGCCTCAGTGCCACCGCGGAAGTTTGCATCGGTCGCCATTATTTTTACGTCAGCTGATATGGCGATCTCCAACAGCACTTGTTACGGTAAAAGTTATTGGCTGAGAGTCTGATGTCAGCTATAAAAGAACCATTTTCAACCAATCAGAATCGTTGTTAAACTAAAACAGACCCCCTGCAGACCTGGCTTGCAAATTTGACAGGAACATAAATAAATCTAAAAATAATTTAGCTTTGAAATAAAATACGAAAACTTGCAAAGGAACAGTATGAAAAACTACAATATTAAAAAACAAAGTTCAATAAAGTCAATAAACGACAAAATAAAAATGATTTTATTATTTGTGTCATTTTTTATGTCGATTTTCTTGTCAAGCTTTCCACGAAAATTATTGCACTCGTAAACATTGCTGTCAGTCAAGAGAGCATGGGTGCGTCTAGCGGCTGATTAGCATAAATTAAATGTCCTTATTTGGACGAGTCGCGTGTAAACACAGCCTGAGGCACGAGGCGGGTCAAGGCCCATTGACAGGTGGATTGACATTGTTTACGTTCATTCATGATTCAAAATTGAAAAGTTTTTGATACAAAACAAACGAAAATCAGATGACGGAGACAAACCTCACTATTTACGGGTAAATTTAACTTTTTCTGGCTTGATATGTACAGTGCTTGGTGAAAATGAATGTTAAATTAATGACGTCAGGCAAGCCTGAATGACGTCATCGATTGAGTGTTGTGAATATAACAAGGTAAACAAGCACGAGTTTTGATCGCCGCCATGTTGAGATTTTGTGTGCCGGCGATATTTTGATGTTCAAAATACTCTATGAAAACATTGCAAAACAGTGAAAAGTACAACGTTTCCAGGCAATAAAACAGTTTTAATTTATTATTATGGACCTGTCCGTGAAAATTCTTGCAATCTCGGCATCAATTTGCCATTCTGCATAGGCCGTAGTCGGCGTAGAATTAAAAGATCACCCGGTCAATACCATGGCTACGCTACTTGTTGTACTTGATTATGTTACAATTTGAAGTTGTTTTTAGCACCAAAAATGCTCGTATATTTTGGGCAACTTGTAAACCAATTCGGGCAAGTAAATGTGGTGAGTGGGCTGCCCGATCGGGCTAGGAAAAAAAAATAAATTTGTCGCGGCCTGGATATTAGGTTGTTTAATATACACAATTAGGTTTCTGAACGTTTTTGATAATGCAAAAATACTTTCAAGCAGGAGTGTATTTCCAACCCCACTCCTAAACAACGAAAACATGAAATTTCACAAAAACTTTTTCTATTCATCTAAATTTTAATCGTGAAGCAGGAACAAATAAAAGAGATATAAATGCATTCAGAAAATTGTCTACATCTACATTTATTAATATCCTGTTTTTTTTTTCAGCTATGGTGTATTACTATGGGAACTGTTAACTGGAGAAGTACCTTATAAAGGAATCGACGGTTTAGCAGTTGCCTATGGTGTGGCCGTCAACAAACTCACTTTACCTATTCCCTCAACATGCCCAGAACCGTTCCGAGATATGTTAGAAGGTAAGCTAGCTACAGTTAAAGCCTAAAGGTGCGTTTACACTGTGACGTAGGGTAACGACGGAGGGTAACATACTTGCAACTGAAAATGACTGATAGTAACAAAAGTGTGCATGGCTAGCAGATTGTGTGAGCGTTAACTGACTTTAAAGGTGCAATTCATGATTTTGATGAGACAAAAACCTTGCCTGTTTTCTAGCTAAATAAGAAGAAGAGTACATCATAAATATATATTGAAAATTTCACTTGATTCCGACCATTCGTTTCCAAGTTACAAGCTCTTCAGCATTTTGAAAATCCCCATAGGCTACTGTGTTGTAATTACTGTCGGGGCCCCGACAATAATTAGAGAATGACACATTTTCTCACTTTTCTCAAAAAAGCAAGCACGTATGAAAGAATGGTTTGGGGATCATAACATATACCAGTTGACGATTCTTATAAGCTAAAAAACTCGGTTTTGATAGAGGTGACCTTGAGGGTGAAAAATGGATCATGAATTGCCCCTTTAACTAACGATGACGGGTGATAAATTCAAAACTGCAATCCGCAGGTCCTCGTTGCTTCTTGTTACCCCTAAGTCGTCACAGTGTAAACGCACCTTAAGAGATCAGCTCCTACAAAGTAGCAGTAGTTCATTGTATATTTGAAACTTTAATATTCTCAATTTTTTTAGTGATTTATAATATGTCATTCTTTCGTTTTTATAAAAATCTTTTTATTATGGAACATATTGAGAGAACCACAAGGCCGGGAAAAAAAGAGTCGGCAGACCGTATTTGCATGTGCAACAAAGATGCAAATACAGCCTTGTGGCTCTTATTTTTTTGCAAATACGGCCTTGTGGCTCTCAACCCAGGATATGTGTGTTTAAGGAAAAGCAATTTGCACGAACTTTGAAGTTAGAATATTATGTTAATTATGGCAGCAAAAGATGTTCACTTGGCCATGAAACCCCGGATGTTTCCTAGTAGCATTATTCATAATTCATTGCATTCAATGGATGAAATTACCTGAGCAGGACTTCTCCTTATATTGTGCTTTCCATGTCTTCCATATTCTTTGCCGTGTCAATCACTAGAGCTTTAAAAATTTAGCCCATCTGTCTCCAAATTTGATGTGAGGAATAAGACTTACAACCAATTAGGCGTTGGAGCACAATTAGGCCACAACTGTGTGCGGCCGACCACAACCTGGCCAAAGCTTAATTTTTCCAAGATGGCAACCATAGGCTTGATTGATCACCTCAAGATTATTGTATAATATTCAGTACATATTTTGAAATTATTTAGAGGTTCATTATCAAGCCTACGGTGGCCATCTTGGAAAACCAATGCTGTGGCCAGGTTGCGGCCTGCCGCACAAAGATGTGGCCTAATTGTACTCCAGCGCCTTAGTTTCACTCCTCAAATTAGAAATACCCAAATTCATCTTTCTTAATTGTATTTGAACTCTTGGCTACTTTCACACTGTGTATGACATGGTAGTTTCTCATCCCGTTCTATTTTCAACTTTACACATTTTAAAAGGTAATTAATCCCAAATTTGAAGTTAACACAGAGTGTCCACATTTTGCCAATCAGTAAAACATCGACCATAGACTCATTTATGCATTGTGACATTGCCTTTGAAGCCAATTGATATATAACTGCAGTTGTTTTACCATCCTGAGCTATCCTGTGAAATCCAAGCAATTATACTTTGGGCAACTCCTATTGTACAAAGATGTATTGCCTAGCAACCAAATAGTTTTGGATGAAATGCTCCTTGTGGTTGATCTACATGCATCCAGAAATAGACCTGATCATGACATAGATTCCAAGATGGGGGATCCTCTGGTCACTGCTAGAATTAGAACCTTCAATTGATACGTAGTTGGATTAGGATTTTTATGCGTTGAGGATCTCTTAGCATTAAACCAAGTTTATAAAACATGTTTCTCGTCCGGGTTTTTAATAAAAGGAGTAAGGTACTTTTCATTTTTCATTTTTTATTTCAATGGCAATGCAAAATCGCCCACTAATGGCCCATTCTCACCCAGTGTATTGATACCAGATGTGTTATTTGAAGAGGAGGCCTTTTTTATTTTTGAGTTTTGGACATACTGGAGGGTTGATCAAAACCAAAAATGCTTTTTAGCAAATCTATTGCACAGACTTTAAACTTTTCAAACACTTTTTACAAATAAGTTATGCATGAAATACAAAAAATAAAAATTATTTTTCAAAATCCTTAAAAAACGATGCGGGAGGGGACAAGAAACATATTAATTTTTTTATTCTGCCTTATCTCTTAGTAATAAACTTGACACTCAGTTTCAGTAAACCATCAATACTTTCTGTGTAGGCCTAATATGTAATAGAAAACCAAATGCTCTTGCTTCTGCAATTAACAAACAATGTACCATTTTAATATATGTGTATGTAAGAGTGTCTGTTGAATTTCGACAATTTTGTTGAATATGAACAGAAATTACCAGACAGTTTTGAATTGTATGCAAATAAAGTGACATTTTAGAAGTTGAAAATATACACTGTCACTCAATCCCGAATTCCAATATTTATGTTGACAAATCTGACATTTGCAGCATTTGTAAAATGAGCAAGTACAAGAAATCTTATTGCTTTTTAAAGTACCCCACTCAAATGACAACCACTAAAGTTAAAGGGCGATAAGGAGCACTTGCAAAACAAGGAACCAATCCTGCAAATGGTCGGTTTCCCGTGCAGATTCAAATACATCAGAGGAAATATATATAAAATAGGCAACTCATATCTAGTAGGGCATTTACCTCTACTAAGCAGAAAATTGAGAACGACGCAGTTGGCATGCTTTGAAATATTAGTTGCTTGACAAAGAGTTTTATTCAAAGAGAATATATATACATGGCAATTAGCTAGTTGTTTCAAACAGATTGATGCATAATGACATTTTATAATTGGTGTTCTGGGCTCAAACTATGTTTGCAATATTGTGTTTTTGTAAACTATTTTGATACAAAATCTCAAAAATTATAATTCAAAGTGAACATTTGTTAATTAAGGACCTTCACCATAATGTGCCTCCCACCAAAATAGGAACTGTAAAATTGAAACTATATTTTTTTTCAGCATTGAATGTTGGATATGGTACCATGAAAGCAATAGTATAATACTTTGATCAAAAATGGTTTATAGTAAAAATAGCATAAAATGAAGGAATGTGACTACCAAAAAGAGTATTTTGTCAAAAAAAAGTGTTTTGCCACTGAAATATGGATAAAAAGAACATGCATGACTTCCTACACTAATACATGTGTTTGGGATCCCAAATTTAATTCAACAAATGGCCATAACAGAAAAAGTGAGCACATTTAAGCCAAATCATTTGGAGGGTATAGATATCTACCCAAAATAAACGCAATAAGGGCCGGTTCAGACTCCCCTATCGTATAGAATATTTTGCTTAGAATATTCTATGCTTACGACAAAATGATGTAGGTCATAGAATAAAACTGTATGTTTTATACGATGACCCACGTCATTTTGTCGTTAGCACAGAATATTCTAAGCAAAATATATTATACGATAGTGGAGTCTGTACTGAGCCTTAGCTAATAAAATCAAAAGTCATGGATGACAGGGGACACTTCATTTTTAACACTCTATAGTATTGCTTTAGAGCATGATGGTTGGAAAAAATGTAGACTCAGTGGTGTTAGAGAGTAGGATAAGCTTTAGGAATTTAAGACCCCTTCTTAATTCATTGATCTCCCTACAATGGCTTCTCCCAATAAAAATGATATGGAAATGATAAAGTCTAGTTACACCACTGGTAGACGAACAGGCTGTCCAATGATAAAGATTTCTGGCAAGCTCATAGTTTTATGGTGCAGCCTTTTTCTCCAAGATTGTATCTAATTTCATACCAAAAAATACTTTTCCTTATGTAAATACTATTATATTGGCACAAATTAATTACCCTTCAAACTAATCATTAGGAGACTCATTCCATGGAAAATAAAACTTTCGATTTCAAGTAAAATCAGCTTTTTTTATTCGACCACATAAGCAGGTTTTTCAATCGTACGTTTGTTACTTGGTACAGGAGAAGTATTTCCAAAACAGAAATTTTTCTATCTCTGCATGAATGAGCACATGGATGTTTTAATTCTGAAATGTCACAAACGTTGCCAAAAAGTTAATTCCAAACATTACCAAACGTTGCCACACCAAACAATGCATAAAAAGAAATCCTGACCATAGAATTTACTACTTTGAAGTCATTTGGAATTTTTACTTTGAAGTCATTTGGAGCAAAAACTATTTCTATGGGATGTCATAAACGTTACCAAACGTTACATGAAGCTTATACAGGATTTTGGCAATTGATTTAATATTTAAGCAATTTCATGTCTCTGGCCCCACCAGTGAGCACCATTATCAACAACAAACTTGTGGATATAATGTTTATGCTAGGTTTTGTAGCTATTTAAAAGTGAAATTTTTCGGACACAAACATTACTTTGGAATCACCCAAGCATTTCAGAAAAGATTGTCAAAAATTCTAAAAATTACATCCTGTAAAGAAAGTCGTCATGTTGTATTTTTAATCCAATTCATCATATGTCTCAAGACTCGCTGGCAACTTCACTCTAATTTTTCTTGCTTGGTGAGATATGAGGATGTTGCTCCAGATACGAATTACAAGGATAAGATTAAATGCAAACTCCATGAAATAAGATGCAAACACGAGACCAAAACAACAATATGGGTATTACTCAGTCAGGAACTTGTGCATGAATGAAAAATTGGAGCTGTTGGATTTTAGATGGATGTGAATTTACTGGACTTATTACATTACATAGCCAAAAAGTAGTTTCACTCGCTACAATACACCTAACAGATGACCAATAAGGCCAAAAAATAAATACTTTGTCTCAGCTTCTTTGGCATAATGACATTTTATGATTGGTGTTCTGGTCTCAAACTATGTTTGCAATATTGTGTTTTTATAAACTATTTTGATACAAAATCTCAAAATTATAGTTCAAAATGAACATTTGTTAATTAAGGAATTTAACCATAATATGCCTCGCACCAAAATAGGAACGGTAAAATGGAAACTATAATTTGTTTTCAGCATTGAATGTTGGATATGGTACCATTAAAGCAGTTGTATAATATTTTTTATCAAAAATTGTTTATAGTATGAAGGAATTTGACTATATAAAAGTATATTTTGCGAAAAAATTGTTTTGCCACTGAAAAAATGGATAAAAAGAAAATGCATGCTTTCCCTACACTAATGTGGAATTAAATTCGGGATCCCAAATTTAATTCAACAAATGGCCATAACTGAAAAATGAGCACATTTAAGCCAAATCATTTGACTTGACAACATTTTGAAAATTACATCTTGTATAGAAATTTAAGTCGTCATGCTGCATTTTGAATCCAATTTATCATTTCTCAAGACTCGCTGGCAACTTCACTCTAATTTTTCTTGCTTGGTGAGATATGAGGATGTTGCTCCAGATACGACTTGCAGGGATAAGATTGAATGCAAACTCCATGAAATAAGATGCAAACACGAGACCAAAACAACAATATGGATAATACTCAGTCAGGAACTTGTGCATGAATGAAAAATTGGAGCTGTTGGGATTTCAGATGGGTGTGAATTTACTGGACTTATTACAGAACCAAAAAGTAGTTTCACTCGCTGGAATACAACTTGCACAGATGACCAATACTTTCTCCAGTGCCTAAAGCCTGTGTCACACATCACCGTACCGTGCGAATAACGTACTAATAACGTACACTGTTTGGTAATCGATATACATATATTTCAATGACCAAACCAGTGTACGTTATTAGTTTGTTATTCGTACGTTTCGTAATGTGTGACAGAGCCTTAAAGTTCCAAGTTTTGATGACACACTTAGATCAACGATATTCAAGACACAAAACGAATTTTATATTTTGTGATGATCGAAATTAAAGCTTTACCAAGTTGTAATCCAAGTTTTCATAAGAAAAAAAATTGTAGTATTTAATTTTAATTTATCAATATAATGCAAAACATATCTTCAGTGGTAAGGAAAAATTAGGTGAACAATGAACCAGTTTTATTTTACTTATAGGCCATAAGATTCCATTATAAGAATAATGATACACTTTAAAGTTCTTAAGATGTTTTTGTGAAGCTGCAATACATTACATGATACCCTGATGTCACAAGGACAGTGACAGCACATAGCTCATGTGCCCACAGTGTTTTCTTTACTATGTTGTGATTTTGTATACATCGTAATTATTAGTGACATTAGAAAAATGTTGGAGGAAGCAACTGTTTGTTCACTTGATGGTGTACCTGGCACAGAGATTTTCACATAATCTAAATTCAGTTAATTCTCAGATAAGAAAAATTTAGACAAAATTTATGTTCAATTACAGTCTAGATTTATTTTGCCAGAATTGTATGCCTTCCTGATACTAAGGCCAAAAAAAAATGTTTGGTTGCCCTCCACCAACCGACCCTATTTTTCAGCCCGACTCAAACTTTTTTTTATTGAATTTTTTTTTTCAAAAAAAATATGCAAAACTTACCGAAAACTACAAAAAAATGTTATATTTTTCGATATTCAACTCTCAAAATGTTTAAGATGTCCAAATTACTACAAGAAGTATTTGATTGTTTGGATTTGGATGTCGCGGGGAAGTTGTGAAGGCTGGAGCGGCCGATCGACCTAGCAGTACGTGGAAGTGTATTAAAAAAAAAAAAAAAATGGCAGATTGTAAACATATTGCCGAATATTACAATGTAGTTGTTTTTAAATGAAGACATGTTAACTAACTTGCTCAATCTATAATAAATATTAGTTTTCAACAACTAACCGTGTCTTCTTACACGGGAGCGCGCCATTGAATTGAAATGAATCCACAGTTGATATTCAAATAGTGCGTCACGCACGGCACAGCATACACGGAGGTGTGTTTACACAGTACATGAAAGTCGGCAAACTCCCGAGGCGCACTGTTCATCGCGCGTCGGGGACATGAGTACGTACAAGGACTGGTGCTTAGGAACAGTTGAAGACAACAACGCAACAAACATTTAAACACTAGCACTTTTACTTCAGATTCTGATATTATATATTTGTGAAGATGAGTATCTGTTAAATTATTGAAAACATTTAGACATTTATTCATATGAAGATTTTTGTTGTTGAAAGGTATTCAAACATGCTACAGAGTTGTTCATCGTGAATCAACAACTCTGTATCCGATGCTAAAGCCACCCTCGTGCAATAAAAATATGCCAAGGCATGGATGCATTGTTGTTGATTCGTGATGAACAACTCTGTGGCATGTTTGAATACCTTAGAAATAAATAGTGGATTTCAACACCATTACATAGTTGCAGCAATTTTTTGCAGTTGAAATATGGGTTGCAAAGAAAAAGCATTTAGATCAATTTGAAAAAATGTGTTCCTTAATTTATTCAATTCCATTAAGACTTAAAATTGTTGAGATTCATTGTTTAAAATTGTACTGTTTGAATTTCAGTGTCAAAATTTAATCACGAAGCCCTACTATAAAGTCATAATTATATAATTCATTCTGAGTAAGAAACTGATGCACCACTTATGAAGCTTTAGTAAGCAATTTTAATCATGGTGCTACATAAAGATCTAGATAGATATGGCTCGGTAATTTGAATTAATCAATTGTGGTATGTGTATGAAATGCCTTGTTCTGAGCAAAATATATTTGCTAATTTTATTTATATCAAGTACAAAGTATAAAAAATCCAAATTAATTAATTGTAGAAATGTTAGAAAGATTTGAGCAAACATGGCATGAATAAATAAATATGATAGGTTGTTATGTGAATGAGACTGTATTAGAAAAATATGACGGTTTCAAATTCTTGATAAAATCTAAATAATAGAGGAGAGAAATTTTCCAATAACATCTATCACATTTGACCTAGATATGGCATTTAAATGCCCTGTTTCAATATGGCAACCTGTTGACAGAGAGCAGAGAGAAAATATTGCCTTTCAAATGGAGAGGAGAATGACAGTTTGAAAAGAGAAATATATGTGTGGGCATGGAGTATCTGGTTGCATTGAGAATCACTGGAAATATAAAGATATACTTGTAACTAGACTCATGAAGGCGGTGGATATTATGTTGAATCTTTAACAGAAATACAAATTCCTTTGAAATTGCCAAATTTACAACCAACTGTGGTTTAGGTACATGGTCTTTGCTTTCTGATTTCTATAATTTCAGTTTTAATTATATGGTGTATACAAAATCACAACGTTGAAAAGAAAATACAGAACACATAGGCATTGTGTTGTCTTTTGGCTGTCATTGTTTTTGTGGTAAGAGAACACAGGCTTATCTAACATTTAACACCTTTAAATTGCTGTATTTATTGATTATACAAAAATCCTGTAAAATTACAAAAGTATGTAAATCTATGTGCATATGTGATAGTGATTTGTGAAGTAAGAACATGAAGACAATTTTATCCATTAATTTGGTGTTTAAATTGATGAATATGAACACTACTTTAGAAGGAAACATTATTCATTCTACAGTCTAGGTGTACTGATTGAATTTATTTTCTTGATGTGCTGGATTTAATATACTGAAAATTCATCAAATTTCCACTAAGCTCTCCATTTTCTATGAAATAAAACTGAAAAAAAAAAAAAAAATCCAAATCAGGAATTCTTCAGAAGTAGAAAACAATTGTGTCACCGGTTGGTGTCATTCTAATAAATCTTATTTCATGCAGTGTGGTTTTAAATCTTATTGGTACAGTGGAAACTCTTTAGTACGAGATCGCTGGGGCAAACTCCGAAAGCTCGTATTAACCAGAGCTCGCATTAAAAATATATCCGACCGTAACCATTAGATGATGAAATTAAATTTTCAGTGGCATATCGTAAGGCCTTATGTAGCGATAACAGGCTAACGACGCGACTTTTGACATTTCCTAATGTGCCACCACGTAAAACTGAATAACTTTGGACACCATTTATAAGTTGAAAGAGACAGATTTTGTTTATTTTGATAAGTTTTTTAGTAGAAAATGGTTTAAATTTATCATAAATACCATTTTTTTGCATGTCCGTGCAGTAGTTGCTAAAAACAAAGAGTTTTCTTAAATGTTGTTTGATCGCTTGCTGCTTTCGAAAGATCGCTAACCAAAACAGTGAATGCGTGCTATACTGACTAGTGCAATCACGTACGACACGGTGAATATTTATACGTCGACGTATGAATTTGTATCAACGTAACTCATACGAAGCAGCATTCACGCTGCCGTGTTTTCGCATTGCTATAATAGATAAACAGTTAAAGCTGCCTTATTACTTTAAGAACTAGAAACACTTACCTCGCCACGTGCTTTTTGGTTAAAAGAAGAGCCAGGGAAAGAAAAAATGCACTGATAGACACCTTCAAAAATGACCTCGTATTATTCGTCGAAAAATTAATGATGAGTGAAGCAAGGGATTGTCGGTAAGTGCTCTTACTATGCGGAGCTCGTATTATTCACCTCGTACTAAACAGATAGCTTTGTGTAGTAAACAATGGAGAAAAGTCGGGACCGAGAGTTACCGCTCGTATAACACGGGTTGTCGTTTTAAGCGATCTCGTACTAACGGGTTTCCACTGTATAAATAAGTCTTGTTGAGAATGATTTCCAGTTTCTCAGCAAGTCAGCTAAATTGGAATGAAGTCTCCAATGAGTCTTGTAGTATGATGAATTGGATTGGATATGATGCCTGATTACTTTTTTGCAAGAGATATGCACAATACTTAGTAGTCAGATCAAATCTGTAATCCTACTTCTTATGAACTTTATTGTGCTATTTATTTTCTTTTTATGTCAGATCAAATTTATTTAAATGTTAACTATGTTAAATGCTATCTTGAAATGTTTTTCTAAAAAAGAGGGCTGCTTAAAAGTTAAAGGATATTTAGTTGAAGTAGGGTCATATGTTTTAGGATGTTTTTCTTTATTTAAGGATTCCTTTGTTTAAGTTCAGGTTAATAATTAGACCATATCAATTAATTCTTGGTCTTATCCCGAGTTCCAATATTCCTTAGCAGCAAAATATGTTAATTATAGGAATGAAAGATAGGTAACTTTGTAACACTTATGGTGCATTCATAGTCCAACGATTTCACGACGATTTCATCGCACGACGTCTGTCGATACGCAGTCTTTAAACACGCTACGCATATTGCATTATAACTTTTAAAGACTGCGTATCGATAGACGTCGTGCGATGTTGCAGTGATGAAATCGCTGGACTATGAACGCACCATTAGTTAAAAGATAGTTTGATGAAAAAAAATCATAAAAGTGTTGATAAAGGTTAAAATTGAATTGGGATTTGAATATTTGAGCAATCAATTAGTAAAGGAAGAGAGAAACATACAAATTATTTATAAGCATTTTGTAGAGAATTTACCAAAAGCATCAGTTTTAATTTTATTGTTCACAAAATTTGTTTAAAACGATGTGCAAATCATTCCCTATATCCATATTTCCGTTGCTTCTAGTACAACTCATTGTCAAGGGAACTGATATTTCAAATTATGCTAACTGCTTTGTTCTCGGTTTTCTGCTTGTTTGAGGTAAATGCCCGATTTTAAAGATGAGTTGCCTTTTTTCATCCATTTCCTGTGATGTATTTGAGAGATTGGTTCCTTATTTGTGTTGCAAGTGCTCCTTGTTTTCAACACATTATTCAAGTGAGTGGTTGTCATTTGAGAGGTATGCTTAATGCAATATAGTTTTTGTACTTGCTCAATTTACTGCTGTCATGCAAATGTCAAATTTCTTTACATAAATATTGGAATTGAGAAATGTGTGACAGAGTGTCTTTATGTTTTTAAATGTCATTTAACAGGCTCTGTGGTGTTGATTCACACTCTAAGATATTATTGAGACAAAATGTCTATCAATTGAAACAGATTGTCACAAATATGGATCATAATAGATTCTTGCGAAAAATGAGAAATTTTGGTGAAAAAAGTCATTCGATATTTTTAAGCAAGTTTGTTAAATGGGCAATAAATAACTTCGTTTTTAATAAGGTGCCTGAGAAATTGTTAATTGTACAGTGGAACAGGCCTTATTTTTCCTAATTTTAAATGACTATAATATTATTATGTTATGCACTACCAGTTTGATATTTTAAATATATATTAGC
>JXSR01S012225.1:200403-215514 GCA_000969725.1 Ophiothrix spiculata | reverse complement strand
TAAGACTAATTAGCAACTAATTAACATGACTTACAATTTAATTATATTACTAAATTTGATCACTAAGGTAGCCATAGTAAAACCTGAAAGTCCTGGTTTGATACAGTGAACCATTACAATTTTATACTGTTTTTAGTGCAAAGAGTCAATTCTGAGAAAAACGCATTTGAAAATTCAGATTTGCATTGCGGCCTATGGGCTAATTAGTTATTAATTAGGCAATTATGCAAACACGATAAATATTTTTAAGGTAAAAATGGTCTGAGATGTTGTAGTTTGACAATATCTATAACATATCAAAAAATAGCTTTTTTGATGATTTTGACCATGTAACGCAAAAAGCACCACCTAATGACATGCGACCCATACTGTTTGATTTCTCTGATCTGAACAGTGCGATTTTCATAAAGGTTCCTTTCATGAATATGGAATAAAAAATTTCTGTTTTTTTTGAAGTACCATTTGTATTTTTCAATTTATGCACAAATTATGTGATAGGTTCTACGTATACTACACAGCTTGCCTCAAGCCAAAAACAAAGTTTTTTGGCTTGTGTTTCTCGAGCAAGGCTGAACATATGATTTCAAAATTTCCATATTCCCAAAAGTTTCTGCAAAATTTCCAATATTCCATCAATATTCCCAAATTCCTGAGGGAAATTTACCACTCTCTAAATTCCCGGGAACTTTGCAACCCTAGTATAGAATTCTCTTTCCTGTCTCGGTTTAGTGAGAACATAGAATAGTGGTCGTGCATTGTCCAAACCAAGACATTTTTTTTTGTTATGTTGATTGAATACATGAAATTTAAAGGTAAACAAATCATTATTTGATTGATGTTTTAATGAATTAATTAATTAACAGAAAATACCAAATACAGAAACAGATCGACATGTGGTGATTCAAATGTAATGAAGATTAAATATTTGGATATTTGCCAAGGTTTTGAATTTTTTAAATGATACAATTGTCAACAATGAAAATGCTACAGACAGCAACCCTAAAAATACTATGAGTATGATTAATTTTGAAATAAACAATCAGCAAAAAGTGCAAATTAGTTACTGAGTGTTAAAAAAATTGGGAAGATATGCGCTGTTGAATTGACTTACATAGGACAATATGGCAGTAATAATGCCTCCTTGAATCCAAGCAAAGTGAGGATGTAAAGCTGTATAACAAGTAAGGCAATCAGTATAATCTGAGACGAGTATACTAAAGAGATAAGCAGCAACACATCAGTGTTTTGTTATGCAGTCGTCCAGAGCGAGCCATGTCCTATTCGGTATTATTATAATGCTAATTAGGTATTTCCCTGTCTAGTCAACAAGAATTAATCAATATTCAACCTCAGGTTGTTATCAACCTTGATGTCTTAAGTGAGGCGCGCTTTGTCAAATGGCTGGCAATAACATACACGTGCATGTGAATCTTCAAAACATCTGAACGGAGTTCAGTACCATAGATCATAGTCATTTATAGTCATTTATGAATCAAAGTATGCCTGTATAAAAACCCATTTTTTGGCCCATATTTGTACCTTTGTGGTGTGAAAGATTTACATTAAAGTGTACTCAGTGCATTCTTGAATAAGAACAATATGCACTGATTATCAACTATATTAACTATTAACTATTAGAACTTTTAATTGATAGCTGCCGTATGTGGCTCACGGTACAGCCATACATGTCTATCACACAGATCCGTGGTATCGCTGCCTGGTTTGATAATTACCATCATAAAAGGGAAACAGACTTGGATGACTGCGTAACAAAACACTGATGTGTTGCTGCTTATCTCTTTGGTATACTCGTCTCAGGTATGCGAGGTATCAAACAGATGGCCATATCGGCCATTCATTTTGCAATGCATTCAAATGGCGCTGTGTGGGGGTGCGAGGATGCAACGGTGGCAGCAAGTATGTATGCATTACAATGCATTGTAGCGACAATACGGTGTATTATAAGCATTGGCTATTACCTATCGTTGTACCTACTGAAGGGTTATTATTTATGAACAAATGAGAAATCAATGATTATGAAAACAAATTTTGGATGATTATGAAAAGAAATTGTGGATGAAGTCATATAAATTGGTATTTGTAGTAAATGGATTCCAATTGACAAAATTAAGAAATATTTGATCACACTATAGCTCAGTACAGAAGCAAATTCCTTCATTACAAGTTAGGTTTATTTAAAAGTTTATAGCATCCCCTTCATATATCAAAGGGTCAGATTATTGAATTACATACAGTTATAAAGATATGATGAAATCAATTATGGTACCATTTTTGCATGAAATTCTATACTTACACCCTATATGACATTTCTTCCACCCTGTATCCACTTTTTTGTAGTCCATCTAGATGGACCTCACAAGCGAGCGCGAAGTCCATCAACTTACACACCAAACCCCCTGCTGGGTTTCTGCTATAGAAAATTGATGACCAGTCAATTCTAGCTAAACAAATAGAGGTATTATGTAATAGATGGTTATATTTGACTCAGACTTGAAAAATTAATGAAATGCATAGGTTTTTGGTTATCACAAACTTCCCCTTCTTGAGTTACAGGGTAGTATCATATTTCACTTGCCTTGGATTTCCAAGGTAGGATATGTTGTAAGTTGATGGACCTCACGCTTCGAGTTCGCTTGCTAGGTCCATCTTGATGGACTACTTTTTTGTGGTTTGCCGACGATCCTTACAATCATAGCTTTACAATGATATAATTTATTGCGACTTTAACACAGAAAAAGAATTGCTATGCGTTAAAAAGAAAGGACATGCAAATTCCATTCTACATCAGTGTTTAACGCAGATTCGTCCTACCTCATAACACAACGCTGTTAATGACGGCTTACTTGAGAAGGGCATGTTTTCAGATTTGATTTGAACATAATTGTTTAAAGTTGGGAATATGACAGAATACTTGTTTAGGGTATTATATGAACGAAGGGTAATTACTTGCGTAGGGTCCAATTTGAAAAGCCATGTATGAGCGTAGTGTCCACCTTGCAATGACATGCCAATATAAAAATCACTAGAAATTAATGTATGTGTATAAAACTTGTTTTTTTCTTCATTCCCAAACTTCAACTTGCATAATTCCTTTTGTCACTTTTGCAGGCAAAGTATATCGCTCAAATCGTTGTACTAGGTGTTCAGACAGTTGGCAGAGCATTTTCTAGAGCGGTCCGGCAAGAATATGCAGGTTAGTAGTATACATAGCCTCACCAGGTATACACTGTATACCCAATGTGTACGGAAACAACCGTACGTGTATCACCATGCGTATTTATGTAACCTGTTCTTTTCATGTGATATGTCAACTACCAATCAACATACACAAGAGTCTATGATGTTGTTGCATTGTTGTATATGCTCTTGGCAAGCATACCAATATTACCATACAAATTTGATATGCAGGAAATTTAATGATTAAAATAATAGGTTTCTATATGGCCAAACAAAAAACAGCTATTTGTTAGATTTTTTTCTAAAATTAAGTATATTGAAATGTTGGTCTGGACTGTGTACAAATCTGTTCAATAGTTTTATATATTTTTTCTTAAGTGTGGAGCCAAAGAAGGAAAAGTCTTTTAAACAAGGCCATATCTGGCACAAGCTTGGATAAGTTCAGGGTTGTCATTGATACATAGATGGATAAGACTTTTTTTCCAATGGTAGCTTAATAATATACAAATATTGACTGCTTTTAGGGGCATGGTTTAAATTATTTTCCCAAGGTGATCTCAAAACCATGAATATGCCTAAGCGAAGCTGGGGGCATATTCATGGTTTTGAGATCACCGAGGGGGAATAATTTTAACCATGCCCCAAAGAAAAAGCAGTCAATATTCGTTTATATACCGAATATATATAGATTTTTGTCATAATTAAAGAAAAGAATCATTTTTGCACTTAAAACGCCCGATGGTCAATAGTCGTGCCCGTATTGCTTGTGTTACACAGGGTTCGTACACCTTGGAGCCTTTAAAATTCAAGGACTTTTCAATGACTTTCAAGGTCCAAAAGCATGATTTTCAAGGACTTACCACAGCATAATTTGCAGTATGCTGAACTCTTGTTCCTGCCGACATCAATCCACTCGCTGAATTTGGGATCAGTTAGCCATAAATTATCAATTTTCAAGGACTTTCAAGGACTCTGTGCAAATTTCCAGGACTAAAGGTGTTTTCAAATTCAAGGATTTTCAAGGACTCTCAAGGACCGTACGAACCCTGGTTACACCAGGGCCGCAAAATATGCTGAGCGGGCCTAGTGAAAAATATGCCCCGGGCATAGTAAATCCAAGCCCTCACTTTTAACCAATCAGAGGACAGCAATCTATATGAGGTACAATGTATATAAAAACAAATGTATGATATTCACAAAAGATCTGACATTGATCAGGGGGTTAGGTCTTGGACATTGTACAGGCTTTGTCTTTCAAGGCGCGCACGCACGAAAGCGCGCCTTCGCGCGCCTAAAACCCACTCGGTCCGAGCGATTTATCTTGCGTCTTGACTCTTCCGAGTGGTAATTTTATCGGCGAGTTTAGCAGCAGGTAAATAATTCCACATTAATTTATATTGCTATACAGATGATTTTTTAGGTAATTCAAACATTTCTATGAACTATCAGGCCCGTCACTTCAGTTAATTCAAATGATATGTTGCAAAAAATGATCGTTTTACAGCATGAAAATGTACGTATTGTCGATCGCGATGCCATTTAATGCTGTATTTCCATAGAGATATTACTCACAAGCAAACTTGGATTTTCATCACTTCATTACAAAAATCAGATTCCTTACGAAACGATTCGAATATAGTACACAACTATTATTAGTTTTCTTTCTCTCTTGAAATCTGCCGCTTATAGTTCATGAAACAGATTCTAAAAACGAGAAATGGGTATATTTTCTGCGATGTCATACTGTAAAGCACTTTAATTTCACGGCATTAAAATTTAGCGAATTTTGAAACCCTCACTTTTTGGGTGCATTTTAATTTCACTAATTTGAATCATCTTATATTCAATGCTATGTTAACAATTATTTTAGCGGCATTTTAATTTAGCGAATTGTGATGCTAGCGAAATTAGCGAAATTAAAATGCTAGCGAAATTTTCATGCTTTACAGTATCTCCACAGCTCGCGGAAAACCAAAACAGGTGTTAAGCTTCGCTGGGGGTCATGCTTTGAGAATGATCACGGCGCATCCGTGAAGCACAAATTATAGTTTCTGTAACACTCGTATCAGGCATCTTTACCATGTATCATTTACTGGGGCGTATACATTTTAGTATGAGGAAGAGTTGGATAGTATAATTGATTGATAAATCGGCTGTTTTTAACAAAAATAAATATAGGCCTAGAATGTATACATTATTCATTATAAATCTGTTTATTTTTATCTATAAATCATTCATTTATTTTGGCCCTATTAGTTCTAAAGTTACTTAGTTAGTGATTCATTTTGATTACTGTTATTTATTGACATCCTAGTACTACAATGTTTTATGGACTTGCTGTACATAAATTGCATTTCAAATCAGTGATAAAAAGCTCTCCTCGATTATACCAGTAGAGCTTTTAGATGTGCTCTCCTTGTACTCGCCTAGAGCACTCCAGGAGAGTTTTTAAAAGCTCCCCTGCAAATTTCAAAAGACAAAGCCTGATTGTAGTTGTTAGATTTACATGAATGCATCCTCAGAGTCTTGAGCATACACACACACAAACAAAAAAACAACATGTAGGCTTGAGTCAGAGACAACTGTGTATTTGCTACAGACACACGTTTACGAATTAAATCAAACAACTAGCTGCATCGATCGTCCCATGTTCGAGTCCAGTAGAGCTGAGTCTTAAAACTACATGACGGTGTGAGTTGCCCTTGAAAGCTAAGGGGGTGGGGACCAGCATAGTGACTACCCTGAACTTATCCAAACTTGGCCATTGGGATTCCAGATAGTGATTTAAACCTACATGAAAAGAACTATTCAGGGAGGCATTTACAATATATTCAGATCAGGAATATATTAATTTCGTTTGATGGAAATAATGTTCAGCCCTTTATCAATAACCCTACTGCATGACACATACACTGATCTATGCTAATGTCACAGCCAACAGCCACTTGATCCTTAAATGGCAGACATCAACTTCCAACGTGTGAAGACAGTTTTCAATTAAAAATATCACAAAGTTGATCATCTTGATACCTTACGTAATAAATTTAAGACTTAACCAGTAAAATAATATAATTTTTTTTCTTCTTGCTTACACAGCAAGTCAACAAGCAGCCAAGCGAGCAGGAGGGGGCAAAGAAGGCGCCAAATCAGCTGCGACAAATAACCTAATGGGAATGACATTACAGGAAGCCCAACAGATTCTATATGTGACTAAATTAGATAAAGAACTGATTCAGAAGAATTATGATCATCTTTTTGCTGTCAATGAAAAGGCCAAGGGAGGATCGTTTTATATTCAGTCGAAGGTGGGTAGATAGTATACAAATATTGACTGCTCAGGAGGGCAGAAGTAAAAACTATTGCCCTGAAGTGATCTTGAGACTACATACTATTTCCCAAGACCAAAGTTTTAGAGAAATAGAATGATAGTCTCAAGATCACTGAAGGGAAATAGTTTTGCTATTGCCAACATGAAAGAGCGGTCAATATTTGTTTTATATACCAATTTAATTTTGAGAGGGCATATAGTAAAAACCTATCGACTTGCTCAAATCAAGCCAATCGGTATAAAAGAATACCTCAATTGTAGAATCCATTCAAATCAAGACAAACTGAAAATCATCATTTTGGAAATGTAGAGAATGAAAGTATTTGCTAACTTTCTAAAAATATCGAACAGAGCTTGCAAGAAGATCATTCAATTTATTCTTTGCTACATCAGGATTTGAAGTTATGATCAAAGTAATAGGTAGCCCATATTCCCCCCCCCCAAAAAAAACAACATTTTTTTTACAATTTTGTGATGCTAGTCATTTTAAAAGCATGTTGTGATCATCTTTTTGCTGTCAATAAAAAAGCCAAGGGAGTGTTATTTTAGCTTCAGCCTACAAATATTGACTGCTCACGAGGGCAGAAGTAAAAACTATTGCCCTGAAGTGATTTTGAGACTACATACTATTTGCCAAGACCAAAAGTTGAGAGAAATAGTATGATGTTCTCAAGATCACTTAAGGGAAATGGTTTTTGTTATTGCCAGAATGAAAGAGCAGTCAATATTTGTATACCAATTTTATTTTTAGAGGGCAATAGTAAAAAGCTATTGACCGGCTCAAATCAAGCCATTCGGTAAATAATTTATATACCATAATCTTGATCATGAAAATACCTCAATTTTAAGAATCCATACAAATCAAGAGATATTGAAAATAGTTAAAACCTATCGACTGGCTCAAATCAAGCCAATCGGTATATAAGAATACCTCAATTGTAGAATCCATTCAAATCAAGACTAACTGAAAATCGTAATTTTGGAAATGTAGAGAATGAAAGTATTTGCTAACTTTTCCATAAAAAAAATGAACAGAGATTGCAAGAAGATATTCAATTTATTTTTTGCTACATCAGGATTTGATGGTATGATCAATGCAATAGGGTAGCTCATAGTCCCTGTCCTGAAAAAATTTTGAGTTTTCAGCTTCATTTTTCTTTTTTTTTAACCTTGTCAGGGTAAGGCAATATTAATGGAATAAATTTAAAGCCTGTTGATCTTTGGGAAAGAATCAATCCTCATCAGTGATATGATAGAAGTTCCAATGATTAAAATATGGGAAATGTCCCTGTACAAGGTTTTGAGTCACCATAAGAACTTAAACTTCAAACGTATGGATAGCCTGTGTGCACTTCAAACCCAACAGCTTTCTCACTCATTTTTGTTCAAAAAAAAGTCTCCTTGAAAATGTGCATGTCTTAAATGAATGGTTTCACCTAACTAGCTTTGAACTTGAGATCTCTCTTATGAAGTCAAAGTTAAATATGATAAGCCACACCAATTTCATGACCATAGATGTCTAATGACGCATTTTAGGCGATGGGTGTTATTATGAATTTTCTGGAATGTTACTGTGAAATTCAATGGGTGAGGTTTTGAGGACCTCAAGGTTGTGTATTATTTGATTGTACCTTTTTAAGGTAATGGCTGTATAACAAAAAGACGTCCCTAATTTTGAAATTCACTTTACAAAATATTTGTGTGTGTTTTATCCAACAGGTTGTCAGAGCTAAAGAAAGAATAGACTATGAATTAGGAGAAAGTGCAAAGAAAGATAATGGTCCACAAAAAGCAATAAACAATGGTAGCAAATCAACAGAGGAATCGGCATCATCGTCATGATATTGGCTGTGTTCTTAGAAGACTTTTATGAAGGAATCCCAGATTTGAAAGAGAGATTCTGGAATGCCTATTTCATACAATGTAATGCACTGTGGAGCTCAATTTTGGTATAAATTTGGATTCTATGAGTCCAGTGCATAAATCTATTGATTCAGCGATGAGTTGAAATAAAATATTTGGCGAGACAAAGTCAAACACAGTATGTTTTCAACACATAGCGAGACCAATCTCCAGAATATTCAAAATCAGTTTGGGAAAGATCGTAATTCATTCAGGGTAATGAATTCATTTACTGTAAAGGAGTTCATTTACACTTGACTTAAGATCATTTTTAGAGCAATCAATGTACATCAGAGAGTATTTTAGAGCATTTCCTTGTTGAACGAGTCCTGTTCTACACATTTAGCTATGAAATTTTGAATTCTAATTTTGAAAACCATAAAGAATTTTGCAGATAGAATTCAAAATTTCATAATTAGATTTTTAGAATAGGTCCCATTTACCAAGAAAATGCTCTAAAATTTTCTCTGATGTTCAGAGATTGCTCTAAAATGATTTAAAGTTAAGAGGAAATGAATAATTTTACCTTATTGTATTGGAATTCCTTTACAGTAAATGTATTCATTACCGGGGTACCGTAAATGAATTACAACCTTTCCCGAACTGAAATGGTGGTTGTTTGGAATCTCCCTTTGAAATCTATGAGGAATCAAAATCAGCAAGGTGTAACTAGAATTCCGATAAATTGGGGTGCAGGACATTGTTAAACGACAGTAGGACAGCTGCCATTTTTTTAAAATGGATTAACAGTGTAATTGTAATGCTAGAACCCATACCTACATATGTGTCAGCTTCTTTAATTTTGAGTCCTTCAAACTTGCATTTTTAGTATTTTTATACTAATAGGTATCTAGTATATGCATGTGGCTAAGGCTGGGCCAAGCTGGCTGAAGCTGAGGGATTCTCCAGCCAAGCTCCACCCTGGTAAATAGGGATGAGCCCTTTGATAAACTTTGTTGAAATCATGGATAAAGACTTTCTTGAAGGAAGCAAAATTTGTTGTGAAACCAGGATCCATATATTGTGGTGCAGGAAATGGACAACATAATAGCTGTAATTTTTTTAATGCATCAGCAGTGGTACTGGTGGGAACTTTTTACAAAAAGGGGGAATCTTCATGACATGTTATGATGTTAGCAACTATGTTTCATGGATTAAGACTTTAAAGGAATCAAAATAAGTAATGGAGCCAGATCCTAGTTTCAGATATTGGGGTGCAGAAAAAAGACAATGCATCAAAGAGAAATGCATCAGCATTGTAATTGATGACAGATGTTAAATTATACATGTATCATAATATAAAAATGGAATCCTCATTGTCATGTTAGTAATGTGTTTCTTGGACAAGGAATTTCTTGAAGGAATCCAAGTTAGTGGTGAAGCCAGGATATTGAGGTGCAGGATGTACTGACAACAGGACTGGCAGCTGCCATTTTCTAAATGTGGGGGAGATAATAATAATAAAGACACTTATTTGGCTAGCCCAGGTTCTTTAACACAAATTTTTTTGGGCCCATACATTGTGACACTTGCTACACACATATTCATGACCAGAGATTTGATGTATCAATTTTGTGTTATCAGGGTTTTGGGTAAGCAGATTTTGTGTTAAGAGGTTCCACTGTATTTGTATTCTGGCAAAGGAATATTATCTACAGTTTGTCTGTGTAAGTATTTAGTGAGGCTTTTTGTACTACACAGCCTGAGGTTGGAAGTCCACAACACAAGTCAACATTATTACTGATTTGTGTACAAACTGGACAATTTTATCCCTTAGAATTAATTTGAGATGGCTCATCCTGAAAAGGGGGACTTTGCGAGTGACTGTTTGCGACAGAACACTTTTCAAGAAACTGGTGAAAATAGGCAGTAAAAAATAAAGAAAATAATAAGAATTTCCAGCAGATTTATGGTTGAAACAAATTTGATTGCCTTAATCAATTTCAACAAGGTGTCCTTTTAAAGCTTAGAAAATGCTGTAACAGATGAAATTATAAATTCAAATTGATATCATCTGCACAGTCGCCTCTTCCGGGGTAAGCCATCACATAGACTGACATTGTTTGATAATTATTATATAATTGATGATTTGTGAAGTGCTGGTATGATAGTATGCTGCACTCAAACCAAAACACACACACACCCAGTCACCAAATTTGTCTGTTTCAGAAAAATTATTAATTTGATGCTATTTTTATGTGGAATAATTAAAATTGTTTATGAGAAACAAATTTGTGTACTTATTATTTGTGTAGTTCTTACATAGATTTCAAGAGAACTTCCAAATATATTGAGGGTTGAGAGCTACAAAGTTGTATTTGCAAGGCAACAATCCCAAGATCAAAGGTTTCAAGACCTAATGGTGCGTTTAAGATGAATGATCCATCACACGTGTATAGGATCATTTGTCTGGAAAGACCTATTAGGTCTTGAAATCTTAGGGTTGATTTTTACTTTTTCATAGCAATAATATATATGCCCTGGAAAAATCGAGTACAATTCTAGTACAACATTCCTGAGATGCACATTTGGAACACAGTTATAGTACAGTTTTAGTACAAATATAGTACAAATTTGTGTACTATAAATGTACTCAAATTGTACTTAAATGATGTTCCAAATTTGCACTTTAGGAATGTTGTACTATTTTTGTACTCGATTTTTACTAAGGTGGTTCAACAAGTATTCGCTCTTTAAACATTTCCAATAGCTTCCAATGTATTTTCTAATAACAACGCAGGTTTGATGATGGAAAATTGATAACTACTCCATATATTTTGGATGATCCCTATTGATCATATAAAATATATATTTCTCCTCAAATATGCGTTGTAATGTAAATTAGAATAGATATTGAATAATTAGCGGATGCTTGCTGAAAACATATGGCACAATATATACATGTACATGTATGGTCACTCACAAAAAAGTATAAATACGGCCTTATTCTTGGGATTGTTGAAATGCCGAGCTTTGCGGCTGTCAACCCTTGATATAAAGTTATAAGCTGAATTCATACTTAAAATGCAATGTGTTGCGTTTCTAATCATTTTTACCGCAAACGGTAATGCAAATGTATTTACACTCAAAACGCAAAGGACTGCAACTGCTGACGACATGAAAACGCAATAAAAATTCAGCTTTTCTCAACCCGATTTGCGTTGCCACAAGTGGTGTTGCGTTTTGATATTGATTTAACGAGACTGCTCAAAACTCTCATCTACATATACTTGGTGTGTTTGCGTCAAGTCTGAATTCAGCTTTAGAAATAATAACATAACAGTTTAGGTTAATACAGCAACCAGTCCAAACTATATACGAGGGTGGGGATGCCATAGTGTAGTGGTTAGCGATCTCACCTGGCATGCATTGGGCCCTGATTTGATTCCAGATGATGACTGCCTTGCCTGGGTGGAACCTGTGAATCTGCTGAGATATTTATCCGATCTTATCCACCCCTTCATGAAGTATTTAGAGTTGTTAAAATATAAACAACCTCGGAAGCCATTGATCTCATTTGTTGGAGAGTCATATACCTGTACATGTAATCGTAGTCACTATCATAAAGAGTGGTGTATTCTATCCCAAATTGTTCCCAACACTGTTTCGGTTGGTCAACTATTGTGGATTTAAATATTTGGAGTGTTGGGAAGTATCTGAAGCAGAAGCTAACACTGACTATTTAGCCCATACTTGGCGATTGAATAGTTTTTGCATGCATGAGGAATTCAAATCAATGCCATTAGGCATGTATAGTTTGGACCGGTGTCATGGGAATTACTCTAATTATGTCTTATGACATCACTTCTCCAGCAAATTGGTTATATCAGACATGAGAATTTTCAGATAATTATCTAATTTCAGATCTTTTAGATATTTCTATCGTCCAAATTCAGGTAATTTGGTGCTTGATTTAACCATTTTGGTGGTCAAATCATCAAATTCAAGCGATGCCTATCATTTCAGTCAGTCATTGTTCTATTTGACCTCTGAATAATTTGCTTTTTAAAAAATAAATATACTAGTATCTAGTCCATGTCATAATTCTCACCCTGTTTTGAATTTTGCCATTTTGAGTAGGTAAAAATTTACCCCTTTTGGTGTTTTTTCACAAAAAAATAAAAATGTGTGAAATTGTTCAGGCAAGAGAGCACTTTTTTATGATCTCATATATGAAAATACATGTTACAGGCAGTGGCCATGCCATGGAAGAGCAGGGGACAATTGCCCCTAAAGAATTTCCAGACAAAATAAAAAGATAGAACAAGTATGATTCTCGAACCACACGTCTCGCCTGATGACGGCTCGTAAAAGATTTCAGCAGAAAAAATTATTATCCTTAAAGCAATACTATAAGATTTTGATCAAAAATTAATGGTTTATTTTAAAAACAGCATAACTTGGAGGAATGTGACTATCTACAAGCGTTTTCAAATGTATTCAGAAAAAGTAAGAATCTTTGAGCCTAATCGCTTGGAGGGTATTCATAAACCCAATAAGCCCAAAAAAGTAAAAAGTCATGGGTGACAGGAGGCGCTTCATTTTTAACACTTTATAGTATTGCTTTAAATGGTCACCTTACTGGTGCGTGTTTGTTCCATGTTGGACCAAGGTTTAAAAACATTGGTTTCAATTGGGGTCAAGGGTTCAAAATGAACTTGGAATGACTTGAGGTCAACTTTTAGTCCTTTTTGGAAAATTGACCTAAAATGACCTTTTGACCTTGACTGACCTCAACCTTGAGAAAAGGGCTATCCAAGGTCCAAGAGTGCATAAGATGTTGCTGTGACCGTGTATTGACCTCTGATGACCTTAGTTCAACTTCTTGACCTTTAAATAACCTAAGGTCAACTTTAAAACCATTTTGGAATTTTGACCTCAAATGACGTTTTGACCTTGACCGACCTGATTTTGGGTCAAGTGCTATCCATGGTCCAAGTTTATTCCATGCATGGTCAAGAGTTCATGAATTATAGCTGTGACCTTGAAATGACCTCAGGTAAACTTTTTGAACATTTTTGAGATTTGACCCCAAATGAACTTTTGACCTTGACCACACACCCCAAAAGTTTGGCAGCGCAAGTTTATCCCAAGACCCTTCATGTACCAAGTTTCGTTACCGTGTGCCTTACAGTTCCGGAGATATGCTGGAAAAAGAAAAGTGACTGGTATGTCTCTTCCTCACTATGTTCAGGCGAGACAAAAAAAGGAAGGAGAGTAAAAAAGAAAAAAGAGGAGAAAAAATGTGTAGAGATGATGTAAAAAATCTTTTGAAATTTTACTTTGTATAATTTTTGTTCAATTTTTAAAAGCTGTGTCAAAAAAAACAACAAACAAACAAACAAAAGTTGGAATGATGTTTTTCATATCTAAAATATCCTTTTTTTTTCAAGTGTACTTTTAAGTAAAAAGTCTTTCTGATGTGTCTAAGTTCATTAACATGGGGCTAATTTTAAACACCTTACACAATAATCTTAATACAGTACACCTGTCTCTCACCAGAGACATTGTACACATGGTGTCACCATGGCAACCAAAATGGCCACCAACCATGGAGTGTCATGGAAACCAATATGGCCACCAACCAAGCTTGGGATAAACTTTCAGAAAGGAGCCAGTTACAGGTCATAAGGCCGAGAATTAGAAACTCTCAAGATATACCGCCTACACAAATCATGAAATTAAATCATGGTATTGATGATACAACAAATGGTACTTTTTTTCATCAGTGCCGAAATCTGAATTAGTATAAGGGTATACATCTTGGCCTAAAGATGTAGTCTGAGATCATGCACCATGCTAATTTCTTGCCAGCAGCTAATGTTTTGATGACTTGATTGGTTTGGTATGTAAAAGGAGATGGGTGGGCACTAATAGGATAAATAACAGTATCAGAAATTGATGTAAGTGATACAATGGTTAAGTAATACTTAGGGCTGGCCTAGATAAACAGGGAAGAAATTGAAGTAGCAATGTTTACTGTTATGGACTTGGTTTTATGTTGTGTGTGGGTGTATTATGAAAACATCCAAGAGAATTGATAGGGTGTATGTAATCCTGGGGAGGGCACTGACCTATAAAAGTGGTACGTCAGGGTATGCGAGGCCCTCAAGATTCCCTTCTCATGCCTTGCCTGTGGCTCTCTAGACCCCATTTCAAGCACAACCTTACTTGTATAGTTTACAAACCCTATTTTGAAATCTTTTCTAGTTCTCAAAACTGCAAATTCAAGCAAAATTTAGAGAGTTTGTTGCTTCCAGAACTGAAATTGACCAGAAATAGTTTACAAGATTCATTTAAGGACCTCTTCAGTTCTCGATACCTCCTTAGGGGTGCACCATTAGATTTCCAGGGGGAGCAGGAAGGTTTTTTTTGAAGAAAAAAAAATCCCCCTCCATAGGAAGAAGAAAAAAAATCACCCCTGAACATGGAATATAGGGGAAAACAGTAATTTCAAAGAAAACAAATATTTACCCCCGAATGGGGCACGAAAAAAAAATTCTACCCCGAACCCAACTTCCTGCTTCCCCTGGAAATCTAATGGTGCACCCCTTACTGTTTCAGAGTCAATCTTCAGTTCCCTAGACCCTCGTTTCCAAAATCTAGGCCACACACCTGTAAGAACCCAAATTTGAGTGCCCCCTCTGACCTGTCACATCAAAAAGGTACCATTTTGTGGGGGG
>JXSR01S012225.1:140322-150446 GCA_000969725.1 Ophiothrix spiculata | reverse complement strand
TGCACTAGCACTGTTCTTCCAGGGAGCCCAGGTTGGCCGTGGCCAAACATAAAACATACAGAAAATACAGAAGCACACAATAAAACTAAAAACTATGATAGTAGAATAAATAGATAAAAAGATAAAACATAAAGATTGCATCTTTGAATCACTGCACCACCCCATCAGGTATCAATCCAGGCACTGACTAGGAAGAGTGTAAGGCAGTAAGGGGAAAAACCGGAGCTCTCTCTCCGCCCCACCCCACCCAGCACAGACATGTTTTTGCATAATTAATGTTTTCAGTGTATCCACTTCATCAGTGGTGTATAGGAAGCAGGGAGAGGGGGTGGGTGCACGGGGAGGATTGTGCCCCCAAATGTTTCAGATACTTTTGCCCCCAAAAATATCTTTATATATACATATAAACCCACAAAAAAGCATGAAATGCAGTAAAACCCTATAGCTTTGCCCTTTCGACCCCCACCAGGGCTTTCTTGTTATCACTCGTATTAAGTCAATAGTATTTTGCCCCCGAAAATTGCCTCTCTTGTCGTTCAAAGTGTGTAGAAGCCCTCTGGCTTGGGAGGGGGGGGGGGTAGACCTCTAGACCCCCATCTCGGCTTTATCCCTGGACCAAACCACTAAATATAGATATTTTCCTCTTTCTCTGTGACTTGTATTAAGTCAATGTGTATTTAACTTTTATAAAAGTGTGTAGAAGCCCTCTGGCTTCAGGGAGTTTCGCCCTCTCGACCCCCATCGCTTGATTCTTCAGCCCCATGGCTGAATACAGAATCAAAGAAACTTTTGAAACAAGATGTCACAACATATATTAATCAGGTAAATGAAGCTACAAGAGCAGATATTTTAGTTATATTATTTATTGAGTCTGGTATTTCAAAAGTTTTTTTAACAACAAACAATTATTAAGAATAGCACAAATAAAATACATTCTTTAATCTATGATAAAACATGACCTCACCACGAAGAAACATTTGAAGTCACTCATCAACACAATGTGACACAAACCTTCATAATCTTAGAAAATCTTAGAAAATATGTGATGGCTTTGCAGATAATATCAATTTTGATTTTATCATTTCATCTGTTACAGCATCTTCTATGCTTTAAAATGGCATCTTACTTGTTGAAAATGATCAAGGCGATCAAATTTTACAACAGAACATCTGCTGGAAATTCTTATTATTTTCTTTATTTTTCAGTTTCTCGAAAAGTATTCTGTCGCAAAGTCCCCTTTTTCGGGATGAGTCATCACATATTTGTACAGGGATGCTCAAAGTAGACTTCTGAATTTTGACCACCATTATACCTTGAAAGCGTGATTTTGCGACCCATCTCTATACCATTTTTCTAGAAAAAGCACATAAATTTAGGGCAAATTCAAATTGGGTGCATTTTAGGCAAAAACATTCCAAAATACACCCAATTTTGCTAATTGGGTGCAGTGGGTCTGTGATGAAAACCCACCCATCAATATACAACACTGCGGTACTGGACTTGATTAGCACTTTGGAGTCAATAAATTGTTGTTTTACTTTACAAAACGAACATTAAAAAACATCAAAGCCTAGGAAATGGAACATACAAATGAGTTACGGAGGTGGATATTTGTGTTATACGATGTTTCTCTTACTCTAAAACGTTTGCTTAAATACATGGGAGACATATCTTTAATTACTTTATACATCGTTAGGTCGTGATGGAGGTTATACCTGACATATGTGGTTTTCCAGCCTAATGTATTTAGTGCGGCTGTGCTAGAATCTGCCCATCCTGTCCCAGTAATAGTTTTTGCTGCTCGGTTTTGAAGAATTTGAATCCTTTGTTTTTGGTAAGATTGAGAGCTACAAGGCCGTATTTGCAAAAAAATAAGAGCCACAAAGCCATATTTGCACCTCCATTTCACTTGCAAATACGTCATCTGGCTCTTTGTTGCCCGTGCAAATACGGCCTTGTGGCTCTCAACCCTCGATTTATACCTTTCCTACCATTTTATTTATTTATTTATTTAATGGCTCTTATAAAGCGCATTTCCAAAAGAGATCAATGCGCTGTACATGATAAAAACATCAAAAATACATCAAAGTACATCATAATATAAACATTATAAAATCAGCTTTACAAATACATCAGAAATTTTATACAATTTTTAAAAAAATGAGTTGGTGCACAGCACCAGCTACAGTTATTATACACAATTTAACTATGCACCATTACAAAATTGATACAATATAACCATGAAATAGCAAGGGGTAAAAACATGTGTAATAAAATAAGTGCAAAAACACAGGACGAAAAGCAACTCATGTGAAATAAACTGGGAAATCAATTAGTGGGAAACAAATGTGTTTTTAACAATTTTTTGAAAATTTTGACGGTTGGTGCATTACGAATGGATAAAGGGAGAGCGTTCCAAAGCTTAGGACCTAAAATGGAAAACCTATGATCACCATACGATTTCTTTGTTGGGGGGACATTTTAACGTGTATTATCAGCAGAGGACCGTAGTCCAGCACGACCAGGGGTATAAAGGGACACAAGATCTTGCATATAATTAGGAGCAGTACCATTAACACAATTGTACACATGCACCAAGATCTTGAAATCAATTCTCTGCTGGACCGGTAACCAATGCAACTCACGAATCAAAGGAGAAGCACTTGAACGCTTATCAGCCATGAAAACAAGACGGGCGGCACAATTCTGAAGTCTCTGGAGCCGTAGAACATCGGACTTCGACAGGCCACCGAGCAGAGAGTTACCATAGTCCAGCCGGGAAAGGATTAGAGATCTTGCTGCATGTGCACATGTAGCACTGTCTATGAAACGTCTTATTCTGTATAAATTACGCAAATGAAAATTAACAGTGCGACATAATAAACTTACATGTTGTTTCATGCTCATATTGCTATCAAACATAATACCAAAGTTCTTGATAGATGAAAATGAAGGAGCAATGACAGATCCACCAATTTTCAGATTCAGATCTAAGTTGGACAATAAGTTAGCCTGCCTAGGCGATGCAAACAAGAAAAGCTCAGTTTTAGAATCGTTAAGCTTCAATTTATTAGCACGCATCCATGATCGAATTTTGTCGATGCATTTTGTGAGCCTAAGTTTAGCAGCAGCAACATCACTGGGTGACTTTGGATCAAACCCAACATAAAGTTGTGTGTCGTCGGCATAGATGTGAAAAGCGACTTGAAAACGCCTAACTATCGCAGCAACTGGCTGGGCATACATAGTGAAAATTGGTGGACCAGCCACTGATCCCTGGGGAACACCATATTCATCTATCAGGTAAATGATAAGGGATTATTTCAAATAAAAAGTATTAGTTAAAGTGATTGAAATCACTGCTAATTGGGCTAAGAATGATTTAAAGTATTTACTGATAAATATTTATGCATAAAGATAAGTTAAAGCTACAGTTAAAGGACAATTATTTTTTTATTACGAATATAGCCTATTGAACCAACTGTATAATCGGTAGAACATAATTTCGTTATTTCTTTTCATTTATTATGAACATTACCTTGATAAGATTTGGTGTTGAAAGAATTACAGAATAAATTGTGACAAAACTAACCAAGATTTGATTGGATATCATGATGTACATTGTTTGCTGCTATTATTACTTGTACAGTGTACATTTATAGAATGTAAATTGGGATAAATTTTATTTTATTTCAAGTCGATCATGGTTCTAATTGTATTGTGTCATGTGAAAATACAAAATATGAATTTTATATTTGAAAGTCCAGGTAACATGAAATTCAATCAATATTAATAAAGTAATAATTAATATTTCCAAATAGGTGAAGATTAGGTGAAGGTTCCGATCACATTCTCATCCCCTTAGGACTCAACCGGAAGTAGTATTATATTTTTTGATGCCTAATGAAAGCCCATAATTTTCTAATTATAAATGCAAAATTTCATCTCAAAGTTCTTTATAGTTTTTGAGATATAGCACAAAATGTAAAATTAATTGGTATACCTATTTTACATTTATTTTGTATTTACATAACAACCTCATCCCCAGGGTTGCATACTTTCTTTTGCCTCTCAGAAAACAAGATAAGCTAAGGTTGAAACCATGCACAATGCATTTCAGAGGTCAGTTAAAAGTAAATTATACACATCCTAAAATAGGAACCTACACCTTTAAACAGGGATAAAACATGATTTAAAGATTAAGTCTCATTTTTAAAAGTCCAGTTTGACAAAAGTTTGGTCATGTAAAATATTTTATGCATTTTCCATAGGATATACCAAGGTCTCCAACTCTCTTTGAAACTTTTTTTCTTTAAAAAGGCCGTCAATGTAGAATATAGCACACATTATGAGCATCACTTGAAATAAGAACTGTTACTATTTAGGGGTGCTGAAGTGCAAAAATATTTTGATAATTAAAACTTAAAACATTTCATAAGGTTATTCCATTTTATAAAATAGGGGTGGATAGTGGCAAATGATATTTTAAATATTATTTGTAACTATCCATATCTAGTTTATTAAAAATAATCCAAACCCACCCACAGAAAGATGATGGAACATTGATGCAAAGGGGTAAATTGAGATTTCTCATATGAGGGGAGCTCCGAAAAATTAGAGGAAAGTCACAAATTTACGACATATTTTAATTCTCTATAATCTCAGCATTAGAATGATATAATATGTCATACTTTCTTTCTCCATTTTTCATTTAGAGATCGAAATCCAAACCAGTCCCCTGAAAATATTGCAATTAAAATTAGCTGTATTTCGATTTCAAAGATACTGATTACTACAGTGTATAATAGCAACATGCAATCAATTAACCATGAATAATTGCACTTCTTGGCAAAGTTGAC
The DNA here is from genome assembly GCA_000969725.1 of Ophiothrix spiculata. NCBI lineage: Eukaryota > Metazoa > Echinodermata > Ophiuroidea > Amphilepidida > Ophiotrichidae > Ophiothrix > Ophiothrix spiculata. The sequence continues at coordinate 145,587 of JXSR01S012225.1, read as the reverse complement.
CTTCAAAACTTTAGTTACAGGTCAACACTTGACCATGAATGTGTTTTATGTCAAAAAACAAAAGTTGATTTCGACTTTCCTCTCATTTTGCCAGAGCAGCCCACATATACTACAAAGACCATTTATTCAAAATCTTCAATCGCAACTCTCTGCTCATTTTGCCAGAGCACCCCTAAATGTTACAATTAGAGTAACATCCTCATACATTTATTTTTGGCAATTATTGTGCTATGTAACAAAAAAGTGAATACAAGAAGATCATAACTGACATTTTGAAGTGTAACTGAGTTTTATTTTGACAATGAAAATAGACTTTAAAATTTACAAATAAGTTTATCACAAGTGTCAATTCAAAATAATATATTTGTGATGACTCACCCCGAAAAGGAGCATGTGCGACATAACACTTTTCGAGAAACTGATGAAAATAGGCAGCGAAAAATAAAGAAAATAATAAGAATTTGCAGCTGCTTTTCTGTTTTAAAATTTGATCACCTTGATCAAATTCAACAAGCAAGGTGTCATTTTAAAGCTTAGAAAATGTTGTTACAGGTTCAATGATAAAATCAAAATTGATATCATCTGCAAAGTCCCCCCTTTCGGGGTGAGCCATCACATTTTTGAAAAGAAAGATAATCTGAAAATCAATGAAAAGTATACTATAGGTTTTCCCGATCAAGTATCAAAAGATTGACTGTAATCATCAAACTAGGTATTACAATTGTCAATATTGCTAATCCAAGGCCTGATTAGCCTTAAAACTACTACTAGGGAATTCAAATGTTTCAAGTGTCATGAGTTCTGAATAATACATAATGACTGTCCCACAGAATATCGTCCTGTCTCATGCAGTAAGGTATGTCTTCGGAAGAAGTTCTGGGCCATTTGTTGAGTATGACTTTGATCACTTATTCACCAATTTGGGCTAAAGTAACCATTCGTTCTTCATGTTGAAGAGGAAGACATTCATCACGATCATTTGCTAGTTCCATTTTCATAGGGCCTTTTCACTGCGGCTTTTCATGTTGAAAAGCAGTTTCCCATTATGTTGAGAAACAGGGGGGGGGGGGGTATGGTGGGATGAATTTCATCTGTAAAGTTAGCACACAAAGATGTGCTATTCCGTTGTCAAATAGGAGGCACATGTTTTGTCCAGCATTAACTGGAATATTCTCCAGGAAATTAACAAACTTGTGTGCTCGTTGCAATGGAATGAGTTTTGAAATACCTATGCTACATTTGAATTACCTGCCTGTGAAGATATGATCTGATGGACATGGGATTGCATAACAATTTCTATTGTTTGAATATTTGAATTCACAAATGATATTTGATTTACCTAAAATTATTATAAAATCATTATAATGACATTTAAAAATGCAATGTTAACATTTGGTCTATCCAATTCATTTGTTTGGACATTTGATTTGACTTCTTCACATTTGAAATCCCTATAATACACTTGATTTGATATTCTGGATACTTGATCGGGAAAACCTATAAATGGAGCACAATATCACCTCTGTCCTCCAAATGACAAAGCGTAGTTACAACTTCCTTACATTCATGCAACAAATTGTTATATTAACCCTACCACGTCACAGCCAACAAAATCCAACAAGCAAAAATCAAGAAATTTGCCTAAGTCCAAATACGGTACGTCACAGACTAGAGGGGGGATACACATGGGCACAAAATGGCTGCCATGGCTTGCCATCATGAGATCGGGATGCCAGAGGTCGGGGGTTCAAATCCATGGAGAAACAGGAATTTTTTAATGATGTATTCGGACTTAGATAGTTTTTTAAGTGTTTGGGAGTTAGGGTTAATGAAATCAACTATTTGGTGCAAATAGTTGATAAAGCATAACGATGCACTAAAATAGGCGTGAAATGGATGCGAACTACCATCCATCCCAAACAACAAATTGAATTGCCCACTTTTATGTATATGATTTGCAGGAACTAATGTCACGGCATACCTCATGCATCGATTCGTTGTTCATGGTTTGGTTAAAACTACATTACGTAGCACACATATTCCAGAACTGTATGTTTTGGCTTGGATTTCCTTGATATTTTCAACGATTTAAAAACATTCTAACTCAAAAAATATTTAACCGATTTCAAATCTGTAAACTTCAGAATAAACTTTATTACTGTCTCCATCTTTCCACCAAATTTCAACTTGATCGAATTTAAAATAAATTTTAAAGTGATAGTAAATTTAAATGGATGATAGTGATAGTAAAAATGACAAATGGTCATGTGTTACAATCTTACAAATCAAATGACCAGAATCTATGGATGAGTTATATAAAATTATATATCAGATTATAAGATTACAAAGACTTGTTGCACCAAACATTTGATAGCTCAAAAGAAGTATAGACTGCATGACCCATATTAAACATTCTATAGGAATCTAGGTGATGATAATATTTACCAGATTTGGACAAAATAATGCAACCGAACATTTGGTCGTGACGTCACCAAATATTTGCGATCAAATTCAAACTGTAAACCAGTAATAAACATTTGAGGCAATGTATATGGCAATTCAACACATGTTCAATTTAGCGTGAAATTCTATTTGGTCTCAACTCTGTGTTGAAGTTATTTTATTTGGAGTCAATCGTCATTTTGACGTCACAACTAAATGTTTGGAAGCGGAAATTTTGTTTGGAGGCTGGCTATGTTTTGATCCTTATTGACTATGTTTTCACCCTATTAAACATTTAAATGTGCTTAAACAACCTTTACTGCTATTGAATCCATTAAATTTCCTACAAATCAAGGGTTGATAGCCACAAGGCCGTGTTTGCATGGGCAACAATCCCTAGAATAAAAGGTTTCAGACCTGATGATGCTCAAGGTGTTACACATGTGTATTAGATATGGATCACCTGGAAGAACCTATTAGGTCTTAAAATCCTTTATTCTGGGGATTGTTGCCCGTGCAAATACGGCCTTGTGGCACTCAACCCTCGAAATAATGGACATCTGAACGCAATAAATGCGTGGAGTATACGTTTACAAAGTATGAATGCGAGGTTTTGTAATACAACATTTGCATGTAATTTTGCCTGCAGTGCAAAATGAAATTTGCAGAGTAAAAGGCTCATTAGTGATTGGCAATCACAATAACACAATTACATTAGCGCTAATAAGTATTCACAAAAATAAAATAAGCAAAATATAAATACACAATGACAGATCAAATTATCCATTTGTTCATTACAATATGTGATGGCTTACCCCAAAAAGGGGGACTTTGCAACAGAACACTTTTCGAGAAACTGCAATAGGCAGCAAAAATTTAAGAAAATAATAATTTCTAGCAAATTTTCTGTTGTAAAATTTAATCACCTTGATTGATTTCAACAGTAAGGTGTCATTTTAAAGCATAGAAAATGTTGTATCAGATGAAATGATAAACTCAAAATTGATATCATCTGCAAAGTCCCCCCTTTCAGGGTGAGCCATCACATGTATGTTTTATCTTATTTACTAACATGCATTTTTTTCTTTAATATTTATCCTTTAAAGTGTACATCATTTGTGTAATCTCGTTGGTAAACCTACCATCATTTGACCATCAAAAACAATAATAATTGTAAAAGCCCTGCAAAGCACATCTAGTTGGATATACTGATTTGCGCGCTTACGCTCGCGTTGAGGCCACTGTGTAAATGCTGCATTACATATGCAATCCACTCTTACGCATCAGCTTAAATAACCCATAAAGACTGTATCAGTTCAATAGATAACTAGCAGCATAGGGTTTGTGTATGAGTCACAGAATTCAGGATATATTCCGGGCTTGGTATATCTTGATTTCTGAAAACCATGAATACAGGTTTGTTTTAAATATGTTTGACTAATGAGATTACAGAAATCATGTACACTAAAGGATATAACAACTATATGTTACATTTGTTTTCTTTTTACCTCATAGACTGTTGATTTTTCAAATATTAATGGCTTTTTGCTCATTTTGTAAGAGCAGTGAAAAAATCATAAGACACTTTTATTTACAATACATTTGAACTAAATCTCAAAATGCATGGTTTTTGTTGACCATGCAACATCTTTCAGAATCTATAAATTGAGACCAGGGGCCAAAATCATAAAATATCAAAATCAGTTATAAAACAAATATATTTTGTACTGACTGGTCAAAAGGGCACAAGTAAAAGCTATTGGCCAAAGGGGATCTTAAGAAATAGTTTGTTTTTTTATTACTGTACCTCATAAGTATTTATAAGGAAACCACAAAATACAATTGGTCGGTTAAACCTGATGCGCATGACTGTTTCTTGCCTACTTCATACCACTTTTTGGGTGGGCTTTTTTGATGAGTAACACCATATGTAAAACAAATGGCCCATCCTAGTGAAAATGAAACTTTCTTTAACTTCAAGCAAAAAATCAGCTTTTTTATTCGACCACATAAAGCAGGTTTTTCAGTCATACGTTTATTACTTGGTACGTGAAAAGTATATTTCTAATCAGAAATTGTAAAGGTTTTCTATCCGTGAATGAATGAGCACATGTTTTAATTCAAAAATGTCACAAACGTTATCAAAAAGTTACTTAAATGTCACAAACATTACCAAACAAAACATTGCATTAAAAGAAATCCTGAAGATATAATTTTGTACCATTTGTAAATATGTTACCCATTATCTGTGAAAAGCACAATAAAAAATTTGCTAACATGTCCGAGAATTTTCACTTTCGAGCAAAAAAACATTTCCGTGCGATGTCACAAACGTTACCAAAAGTTACATGAACCTTATCTGGTATTTTGGCAATTAATTTAATTTAAAACATCTATATGTTTTGATCCCACCAGTGAGCACTATTATCAACAATAAACTTGTGGATATAATGTCTATGCTAGGTTCTGTGGCCATTTAAAGCAATACTATAAGATTTTGATAAAAAATGGTTTACAGTAAAAACAGCATAAAATGAAGTAATGTGCCTATCAAAAAGCATTTTCAAGTGTATTTTGTCAAAAAATTGTTTTGCCACAGAAAAACGACTTAAAACACATGCATGTTTTGCTATACTAATACATTTGGAATTAAATTCGGGATCTCGAAATTAATTCAACAAATGGCAATAACAGAAAAAGTAAGCATATTTAGGCCAAATCATTTAGAGGGTATTAATATTTACCCAAAACAAACCCAATAAGCTAAAAAACTCAAAACTCTGGGTAACAGTGGGCGCTTCATTTTTAACACTTTATAGTATT
>JXSR01S012225.1:99718-111053 GCA_000969725.1 Ophiothrix spiculata | reverse complement strand
CCCCTTCTGTACATGGCATGCTTCCTATACTATACGATCATGTTTTCTCTGAGGCAGGTGGCCTGGTGGAACAGAGGCAATCTCTGATTTTCTTAGCAATACACAACAGATTTGATGAGAAAGATCTAAACTAAATCAAACTAAGCATGTTGATTCAGGTCCACGTAAGAATGATGAATTCAGGAAGTTTCATATTTATGCAAATGAGCACCCTGATTTTTGTTCATAGTATCGAGTTTATCAAGCACAGAGCTGTCCTTTGTAGTGATTTTCAAATCAAAGAGTATATGCTATGTAATTGTTGTAATCCAGCTGATTTTTTTTTTTTTTTTGGATACAACCTTCAAGGTTGGTGACAAAGTTTTCTTGACAAAGTCTGTGTATCCAGATCAACGGTAAGTTTATAGGATAAAAACAAAACGTTATGTCAAAAATGCACACCCATAATTCCGGGTCCAGCATTTCTGCATTCAGGGCTTGGAACTAATACCTTCATTGTTTTAGTCACTCCTTACAGGAAAGAGAGGACATAGAAACTATCATGGCCACAGGGAGTGATGGAGATAGTGCAATGTGCTGGGCAGGAGAGTATTTCCAGTTGCTCAGCATCTCCCACGCACGAGGCACGTGGGAGAAAACGCTAAAAGATGGATGAAAAGTAAACATTACGACCCTGCACATATTCTTCTGGAAATATTCGGGAACAAAAAGGATAGAATCGCTGGAATCATTGAGACCAAGACAGCATGGCAATTTGATTCTGTTCTGTTTGAATGCCAAAATATCTTGAGAAGCAGACTTTTTCAAAAATTTTAAATTAATGGGGCAGATATTCCTGGATAATTTTTGTATCATTCATAAATTTTACAACACGCAAACAAACAATCAATTCTAACAAATCTACTCAATGGATGTATTGTATCTGCAAGGCACATATTTTACACAGAGCCAGGAAAATGTCCAATAAAGACAAGACAACTCCTCAGACAACGTTGGACATCAGTACTTTCACCAACTGATGAAGAAAAGCAGAATGCACTTGCCCTATGTAGAAATGTGGGCTTTTTTTAAGGGATTACCTCTGCACAGAGGGGATCTCACGGCTACATCTTTGATATATTGTACCCTGGTGTTAATATATCATTTAATGGAAACTGGGGAACTTAACAGAGTTCAGATTGAGGCATTCCTCATAGACGTATTGGATGGCACCTTTAAGATACAATTTTACAAACCATAGCAAGGACGACGAGCAACTGACAATATTTATGACAAATGCACAATTTACCAAGTCTAAGCTGTTTGACACTATGTTAAGGAACAATGTCAGCTGCATCCTCATATATGATGAACGACCTGCTCTTAATGAGCAGATTGAACACGGTAATGGCTTGGACTCAAAATAAAGTACAAGGTGAAGATTGAAGGCCTACATTGCAGATTCAATAAGAGATTTGCTAGCCTCAATACAATGGCATAGGAGGGAAACTCTATATGGACGAACTCAGCAAATTCAGGATTTCTCTTTTCTGGAAAAGGTATTAAAGAATATGAGTAGAGAACTAACAAAATATGGAACTCATACGAAACAAGCTGATCCTATTACACTTGATCAGGGGACCAATGGGAACACAAGTCAACTAGGACTGAACGACGTGGTGACATCACAAAATACTGTATATTCACACAGCAAGGTGTTGTGTTTTGGATTTTCATGCTGCAGCTGAAAAAAGAACGCCAAATTAATGGTTTTAAGAGGGATGGTTTTTAAGAGGGATGGCTTTGTGAGTCTGGAGTTGATATTAGTTGCAATATGACATCGTAAGCTCAAATTTATGTACTATTCATTGAATCTTCAGTGTAACAAAAATAGTGATTACAAACATATACCAAACTTGTTTGGTCAAATATTTTACCAAGAATGAACAAAAACATCAAAATTGCAGACTGTACAAATTTCACATGATAATCACTTGTGAGTAAAAATTATGCAGTATAAATGTTTCAAATTACATTGGTACCTCTTGGTGTGAACCAATATGATGAAAACAATACTGGTGATCTGATACAAATGTTGGAATTCCTACAAGATAATTATTTTCAGATAAAGAAGGTAATGATGTACCAGTTATAGTTGACAATGTCTCACATCACAGTGTCATCACAGGGATGAGAGACCAGGAAAATAGTTGTTTAGAATTTTTAATATATGAAACAAATTGTTATCTTGCAGTCGTAAGCTACTGCTTCTCCTAGGAAACAACTTATATTTATGTACCGTACAGGATTGTGCTAATGTGGCAAAAATGTCGCAGGCCAAATCACACATCATTTGGTCCATATGCACAGAGCAAGTGGAAAAGTTAGTCCACATGAAATCTCTTATCATTCCCAAACCTGTATCACAATTGGCTCATTTCACGGAAAATTGAACTTTTTTGACTTCAAGCAAAAATCACGTTTTTTTGTTTGACCATTTAAGCAGATTTCTCACTCATATGTTTGTAACTTGGTACTTGAGAAGTATTTCATAAACAGAAATTGTTAAGTTTTTCTATCTGTGCATGAATGAGCACATGTTTTAACTCAAAAATGTCACAAACGTTACCAAAACGTTACACCAAAATGTCACAAACGTTACCAAACGATGCATGAAAAAGAAATCCTGACGAAAAAAATTTCCTACAACTTTATGAAATTATTTGTACATGTATTACCCATCATCTGTGGAAAGCACAATACAACATTTGCTCACATGTCAGAGAAGTTTTACTTTTAAGTCATTTAGAGCAAAAAAACATATCCGTGCGATGTCACAAACGTTACCTAACGTTACATGAACTTTATCCAGGATTTTGGCAATTAATTTCAATTTCAAACACCTACATATCTTGGCCTCACCACTGGGCACTATTATCAACAACAAACTCTTGGGTAGAATGTCTATGCTAGGAGCTGAAGCTATTTAAAAGTGAAATTTTACACTTTTTTGGTCACAAACATTACTTTGGCATCGCCTAATTATATTTCAGTGAAATGCCCCCTGTCAAATGCGCCAAGAATTAAAATATATACGACGTCTCATTTTTGCTTAACACATGTTGAAAATACAATTGCATTCATCTTACAACCAAAAGTGTTTATAGATTGTACCAATTTATCTGACAAATTATCATGAGGGAAAGAGAACACAAACAGCAAAAAACATACCATATAATAAGGGTATGTAACCAAGTGTCCTTTGTAAGAAGTTACCGTATTCGTTCTAATAGGCGCCCGTGCTCCAATAAGCGCCCACCCTCGAATTTTTGAATTCCAAAATTAGAGATTTAATAACCGCCCATGCAAATTTTGTATACAAGAATCGCCAACACTGCTTACTACTGAAGTTTCAAACCTCGAAATCGGTATTTGCAAATCGCGCTATCGTAACTTTCCGCTGGGCACGTGGGGATTTTTCTCAGTAGAGTAACAGCGTGTTAAGTCAAGAAAAAAGCGCATGTGTTGTATAAAAACAAACGATAAGAAACAATGCCGACAAACACTTACCTGTCTTATCATGCAAGTAATATTTTTAACCGGTCAATCAATCCTCTTTGGGTATGTGTAAATTTCAGTTTGCACGAAATTTCCAAGCCACCTGCCTCTTTTGTCTGTTAAGGTCACCTGAATTGTGCCTGAATTATGTTTCAGAAAAAAACAGAAGATTTAGCCTTTTCCCTTGGCAGGTGTCCGACAATATCGGACTTTCCCTTTTCAGTTTTAAGAACAGCCACAGAATGTTTATCAGTTTCTAGTTTTGTTTCCAATTCCTCGCCTTCCTCCTTCCTTTCCAATTCCTCCGCTTCCCAATATTTCTTAAAAACGTGGTTTCCTCTCACGGCAGACTCGATTTCATAAGAAAAAAATTCTTTCTGATTTTTCTTTGGGTCCGTCATTTTCATCAATGCTCGCTCCTGAATTTCATATCGAAATGCAACATCATTCATTTGAAAGTGCCATTGACATTTCCTTAACAATGCTCTCATTCAAAATTCTTTAAATATTTTGTTGCATAGTAATACCAAGTTGATTACCAGCTCCCATGACAACAGTCAAAAAACCTCAAAAACAATGAAGTCAGAAAAGCACGTGTATCAGCGTTGCAATTCTGGTGTATTCAGGAATGTCATAAAGAATGCAAAAGTTTGGTACTGACCTAGATAACTTTCGATAGACTAAGTAGGAACTGAGGCGTGTGTTTCACTGTGTGTAGTTATCGCAAAACATGTAATGACGTATTGGTTTATAATACAGTAGACTCTTTTAATTCGCAGGGATATTACCTTATTTTTACGAACATGATAAAAAATACATAACAGCAGATTAAATTGTCATTTTGAGTATGATGTTATGGGCCGGCTACTACACTCTCAAACTGGAATGTAGCTTAATTTGTTACATGAACTTAGACATGAATTTTTTATGGCCAAATTTAAATAATTTTGTTTCTCAAAGTGAACACATTATAAAAAAATGAACATGATAAAAGAATATTCTACACTTAGAACTACTTGCATTATGTTATATTTTGCTGTACTCTTAGGCCTACTTGCATTATGTTCGATTAAATTGTCGTAAAGTTAAACCTCAATAAGAAAATTACAGTCTTTAAGAAATGAATAAATGGCAAAATTATTTTGAATAGTGTATGGTAACCAAAAAGAAGTTCAATAGAATTAGGCCTAGGTCTTCATATACATTCTTGTGCAAGTTACTTCTTGATCATATCAGATTTTCTTATAGAGCTTGATAAAGTTGTTGTTTGTGGATAATTCATTAAATGTAATATACCATGGATGGAAGAAAGGATTCTCAATCTCATAAAGGACAAAGAATCCGTAGCTTAAATTTAAACTGAAAGTCATAGGACATGCAAAGAGCAGTGGCAGCATCAGTGCTACGGCAAAAATGGTGTCTTGTGGATCGCAAGCGTGTGCCGATGAAGAAAGAGATAGAACTGAGAGAATTGTAACAAGAATGTAGCGGATCTTCCAAGAGACTTCGAGGTGCGGGGAGGAAACTCCATTATCCGAAAATGAAGAGGAACTGATGAACTGGTTGCGTAAACGTAGAAAGGCAGGTGCAAGAGTCACTGGCACTGCCTTAAAGTTGCGGGCAAATAAGGTGCACAAAGAGAAGGGCAATCAACAGTTTAAAGCAAGCTGTGGATGGCTCAGGAAATTCAAAAAGCGTCATCGTATTAGTTTTCGCCGTTCCACTCACGTCACGCAGAAACCAGTTGAGATACAGGACGACAAGGTCCATCACTTATCGAGCTATGTTATCAAATTGCGCAAACATCGTGGGTATGATATTTAAAAAATTGGCAATATGGACGAGACACCAATCTGGCTTGACATGCCCGGGAATTATACACTCGAGGAAAAAGGCCAAAACCATTGGAATGAGGTCCACTGGTCATGACAAAGACCATTGTCAGTCATTCTTGGTGCTATGGCAGATGGCACGAAGCTATCCCCATTTGTGATTTTCAAGGGCGTGAGAACCCCCAAGCCGGATATCATTCCTGGAATTCATGTGAGAATGAACAGGAATGCCTACAGCAACGAGGAAATAACAAAACAATGGCTGAAATTAGCGTGGAGGAAGCAAAGTGGAGACAAGCGTCTGTTGGTATGGGAGGCCTTTACTGGCCACCTGATGAGGTCAAGCAACTTGTGTATGATGAATACAACAGTGATATGGCCGTAATTCCTGGATGATGTACCAGCAAGCTGCAGCCTTGCGATGTTAGCTGGAATCGCCCATTCAAAGACACATACCGTGATTTGTATGATGACTGGCTTGTAGATGGTAAAGTGGAACTAACACGTGGTGGTAAGAATAGAAAGCCCCCTAGCAAGGAACTCATACTAAAATGGGTAAAGAAAGCATGGGCATCTGTCACCCCAGAGATCATCAGGAAATCATTCCTTAAGACAGGAATCGCCAACAATCTTGATGGCACTGAGGATGATTTAGTCTTCAGTCAAGAGAGTGATGACGAAGATCCGTTTGAAGGATTTACTGAAGGAGATATCAAGGTTGCTTGACAGGCTGCTGAACACGTTGAGCTCCAGCATGATGCCGATGAAGAGCTTGAGCATGATGACCTCAATGAATGGGGTGATGACGATGATGAGGAGGATACACACAGTGGACAAAATAGTGATGATGAGGACTATATTGATCCTCAATCCCCTTCACGCTGAACTGTTAGGCCTTGATCCAGAAATTAGTTGAGTTGTTTTAATACATTTGAAAGGTTTACCTTATTTTTACAATGCCATAAAGGATTGGAATGGGCTTCCGGATGATATTAAAAGTATCTCCCAGAAATCTGTTTTTAAACTTGATGTAAAAAGCTACCTTTTAAATAATATGGATGTATAACTGTTTTTTAATGTTGTTAAATGTAGTACGAAGTTTTTGTGCAATTGTAGCATATAATTATATGTATATTTTTCTAAGGACCCCTTCGGAAATAAGTTTTAAAAACTTAAAGGGTCATCCTAGCATATTATTTCATTTTTATGTTGTTTATATGTATTTTTTAAATAATTTGTTGTTATGTCAAATTTACATGTGATGATAATATGCTGAATAAAATCAATCAATCAATCTACCTATAGTTAAAAAAAATAAACAAAATTCTATTTTTTTTAGGGTGTTTCCAATACACATAATTAGAACCATTTACTCACTACCACATGAATTGTAGATTTTTTTTTATCAAGCAAAATACTGTTAAACTAATTTCTGGATCTTTAAAAACAACAGGTGTTATCATTAGTACCGCCACTTCAAAACAATTTCTGAGTCTTTGTAATCTAATAATCTATAATTCAATATAAAATGTAAAATGTGTAAACATTAGATATTTTGTGTAATTTATCATTTTGTTTCATCAGTTTAATTTTACCTTCTTCAATTTTCATCAGCAGATATCGCTATCTTCAAACATGATTTTAATCATGTTAAATACTACGCCAGCTATCGAAGTGCCCATCCCTACTTTTATTCATATCCACCTGTTCAAACTCTATAACAGTTACCGAAGATATCACTGCCTTCGCAATTTATTGGGTTGGTCGGGTAGACTGCTATGTTTGTATCAGATATTGCGATTTGTTTACGTTTGGCAGCTCACTTAATAAGGCTTCCAGTTTTCGGGTATTCTTCATCAAATATACATGAAATTAAAGGCGCAAAAAAGCAATGATTGGCTTAGTTATTAGATCAAACAGTGAAAAAAGCTTGGATTCTTATTCAAGATATTATATTATGGTCTCAACTGTGAACAGGTAACATTCTTAACCTTAACATGTGCGAGTACCGTCTTCAAGTAAATGAATTAATGAATATCGTGAGTGATCCGTCATTGTCCGTACAAAACACATGTCGAAAAAATAAGCGCCCACCAAAAATGACTTTGTTAAGCGCCCTGGGCGCTAATTAGAACAAATACGGTACACCAAAATATGAAGGAATCTGAGATTTAAATTTTGAATGAACATGTACTTTTCTGTGTGAATTGTATTTCAGGATCAAACAGGCGATGCCAGCTAACTTTCTATAGAACGTTACGAAAATACTCTCAGGTAAATAATTAAATCTTACAGCGTAAGTACAGATATACTTACAGTTAAAACAGATGAAGATCCTCCCAAAGTAGGATATTCACTTTAAAAAGTTGTCTAGAGGGATGAAGGGAGCAAAATATATAAAGATAAGTAAATTATAAAGATGCTGATTGCCATAGAAAACAATGTAAAGAAAGGCAAAAACTTATACCAAGGAGTGAAAGTAACAAAAATATTACAAGTCAAGTGTTACAATAAACTTAAAAAGGCCAATTACTATAAATCTTCCGGACAAAAATGAAAGAAGAGAGACATGTCACTTAAGCATATCACCAAATGATCTCACTGCCATGAAGATAATTGATGACCATCATGCAAACCCACCTATGTCAGTTGCAGGTGAGAAGATACAGGAAGTCCGTAAAGAAATGCTCTCCAAAGATGATTTGAAATTAATTGCTGATTATAATACGGCAGAGTTCCACAATGGAGCCATCTGGCGACGCGTTGTTGAACGTGTGGAGGAAAACGATTTAACCTACATGGTCACAATGACTGAAATAGATGAGCCACATTTCTTATTTCCTCCCATATATGTAAAAGATGCTCTGTAGAAATGGAATGGGGAGAAAAGACTAAACCTTGACGAGCTCTGCACCTTTTGGTCAACCTTACATTTAACAAATTGATTATTATATTCATTGTTGCTTTTATGGAGAAAATAAACTGCAACTGAAACTAATCCTATAGAATCATTCCTAACACACTCCAGTTATTTCTGGAGACAATGGATCAATTGGTTAACCATTTAACACAGAGATAACAACATAATCATACAACACAACCTTACTGAATGCATCTATCTTATATCAATATTGTAAGTATCTTAAAACTTTAATCAAACATCTTGGATTTCTAACGGGAGATATGGATCAATGATACAAAATTCTTATCTTTGTGTTCAATCTGGAATCACCAATATTACTAACATCCTACTCGCTCCTCTTGCATCCTCTTGTCCATCTTATGAAAGATAACACTATCATCAACTCTATGTATTCTGCTGATAGTGCCACATATGATATGTTGTCTAGTTCAGCAGTCCTACAGCTGACTGCTGGTGAGTAAGTGTGGCTCAGATGTTATAATTAAGGAAGGCTGATATACAGTGATAGTGATCACTACACCATATTTTTTGGTGTTCTTCTATATCAACTTTAATATCCTGAGAAGTAAGATATCATTGGTCAAATATATCAATCATCAAGTCAATAAAGATGTGCTGATGTTTTAATTGGCATTTCTTGTCAAGCATCAAATCAAATATATAAACATATGACTGATACTTCCCCAAATAAATGCATATTTACTCAAATTGTTTACAAAGCATTATGTTAATTGCTATTGAAGAGGGGCATAGAGTGAGTAAAAGGGACCAAAGTATGCCTGGACTGTACTTTGCCGACACAGCCTAGCCTATTTTTAGAGAATAAAGTTTCTTAATCATGATGAGCCATGTGCAGTAGTACTACACGCAAACATACATACAATCAATTCTAACAAATCTACTCAATGAATATTGTATCTGCAAGGCACATATTTTACAGAGAGCCAGGAAAATGTCCAATAAAGACAAGACAACTCCTCAGACAACATTGGACATCAGTACTCACCAACTGATGAAGAAAAGCAGAATGCACTTGCCCTAAGTAGAAATGTGTGCTTTTTTAAAGAGATTACCTCCGCACAGAGGGGATCTCACGGCTACATCTTTGATGTATTGTGCCCTGGTGTTAATATATCATTTAATGGAAACTGAGGAACTTAACAACAGAGTTCAGATTGAGGCGATGGCACCTTTAAGATACAAACCGTAGCAAGGACGACACGGAAGACGAGCAACTTACGATATTTGTGACAAATGCAAAATTTACCAAGCCTAAGCTGTTTGACACTATGTTAAGGAACAATGTCAGCTGCATCCTACTATATGATGAACTGCCTGCTCTTTATGAGCAGATTGAACATGGTAATAGATTGGACTCAAAATAAAGTACAACGTGAAGATTGAAGGCCTACATTGCAGATTCAATAAAAGATTTCCAAGCCTAAATACAATGATATATGAGGGAAACTCTATATGGATGAACTCAGCAAATTCAGGATTTCTCCTTTCTGGAAAAGATACACTAGCGGTTTAAAGTATTTCCCCATAAACACATTATTCAGCCATATCTCAAAAGGCGTTTATAAGGAAACTATCGGGAAACTTATGTTGCTTTTGGTCAGATCTGATAGGTCCACATATTAAAGAATGATGAATTCGGGAAGTTTCATATTTATGCAAATGAGCACCCTGATTTTTGTTCATAGTAACGAGTTTATCAAGTACAGAGCTGTCCTTTGTAGTGATTTTCAAATCAAAGAGTATGCTATGTAATTGTTGTAATCCAGCGGATTTTTTTTTTTTGGGGGGGGGGGTTGGTTTGGATACAACCTTCAAAGTTGGTGACAAAGTTTTCTTGACAACGTCTGCGTATCCAGATTAATGGTAAGTTTATAGGATAAAAACAAAACGTTATGTCAAAAATGCACACCCATGATGCCAGGTCCAGCATTTCTGCATTCAGGGCTTGAAACTAATACCTTCATTATTTTAGTCACTCCTTGCAGGAAAGAGATATGGACATAGAAACTATCATGGCCACAGGGAGTGATGGAGATAGTGCAATGTGCTGGGCAGGAGAGTATTTCCAGTTGCTCAGCATCTCCCACGCACGAAGCACGTGGCAGAAAATGCTAAAAGATGGATGAAAAGTTAACATTACGACCCTAAGACAACTGCACATATTCTTCTGGAAATATTCGGGAACAAAAAGGATAGAATCGCTGGAATCATTGAGAGCAAGACAGCATGGCAATTTGATTATGTTCTGTTTGAATGCCAAAATATCTTGACAAGCAGACTTTTTCCAATATTTTCAAATTAATGGGGCAGATATTCCTGGATAATTTTTGTATCATTCATAAATTTTATTTGGTATAATCACACAGACCAAATACAGAGAAACACCACTCGCTGTTTGTGTAGGCTTTACCCTCATCGTCAAGTCTTTGATGGCAGAATTGGCCTTATCAACCAGAGGACTTGGTTGTGCATTTCTTGCACAGGTTCCAGAATGTCAACATTGATGAGCCAAGGCCTGGGGTTTATATTCCATAACGAAGTGACAAAATCGCTATTCAGTATAGAAGTGATTAAGTAACTCACCAAGTTATTGGATCACTTGGATCACGCACATCACCGTCGACAACAGTTAGTGCAAGGTAGGATTACTATTAAAGAAACTGGATCATTAATTCAGAGACTTGTATGTCGGATCTCGGACCAAAGTATGCCTGGACCGTATTTTGTCGACACAGCCTAGCCTATTTTTGGAGGATAAAGTTTCTTAAGCATGATGAGCCAGGTGCAGTAGTACAACACACAAACAAACAATCAATTCTAACAAATCTACTCAATGGATGTATTGTATCTGCAAGGCACATATTTAACACAGAGCCAGGAAAATGTCCAATAGAGACAACTCCTCAGACAACATTGGACATCAGTACTCACCAACTGATGAAGAAAAGCAGAATGCACTTGCCCTACGTAGAAATGTGTGCTTTTTTGAAAGAGATTACCTCCGCACAGAGGGGATCTCACG
>JXSR01S012224.1:362815-375750 GCA_000969725.1 Ophiothrix spiculata | reverse complement strand
AACTTTAAAATCGATTTGCGACAATTTGTTACTGCCAGATTTTGAGTGGACTGTCTTGTATTTCGATCTCTAAATGAAAATTGTAGAAAGAAAGTATGACATATTATATATCATTGAAAAGCTGACATTACAGAGAATTAGAATATGTCATAAACTAAATTGTGAAAATCGCGACTTTCCGCTCATTTTGCCAGAGCACCACTCATATTCAAGATAAATCTAGTTAATGTACATAATCATTAGACACCCTGTCCTTATCTCTACTCAGTGGCCAACGCTTTGTGGATTGAAAGGACAGCGTGCATCTATTGTTTGTATAATGTAATATGTGTATTTTTTCTAAAATATCTTATGGAGTCTGGGACTAGACAGGCGCATTTCGCTTACTTCTCAGTTCTCCTCCACAATGTTTTATTTTACAGTTGTTTGTATTACTTTTGACATGTTGTACTGTATTTTTGCATATGTGGAAGAAATAAATTGTTATGTTATGTTGTTGTTATGTTGACCACAGACGCGATTTTTGACTATGCTCAGCTTCAACATGATCCGTAGCACGTAATTGTTGATAGTACGGGTCACGTAAGCAACTTTGACACTAAATCATCATCATGATCTAGAAACATTGAAAGTGACTTTCTGAGACCTTTGTTATTTTACCTCATGACTTTAACCTTCAAGCATACGTTCGCACTGACGACTTGTGCGATTATGAAATTAATCTTATTATCGCAGACATTCAGACATTATGGTATTTACACTTCCGACAGTACAAAGGCCTTTCACATTTTTATATATACAGCGCTTGATGCTACGGTTTGATTTTCTCTTGATAAAACAGGCCTTTCGCTTGGTGTGTACATTATTAACCCTAAGATTCTACCTCGACAAACATTTAACGACAGCTCGGGTACAAAGGTACAACTTGGAAGCAACCTTATTTCACTCAACTCATTCCGAAACAAAGCACCTTTGTCCTATGCATCAGGAAAAGTCTTTAACATGACCTACAACATATTACCGGTAAGTGATATTGCTCAGATGATGTCAATACTTTGTGATTGTAAATTTTTGCAACAATTCATTCTCTTATTCTATTTCGCTTTTACCTATTATACTGTTATAAGAAAATAAAATAAAAAGAATTTTAAAAATCCAAATTCTTGAATTTCTTATTTTATAGAATGTGAGCGGGACACCAACATGTCAGTTTGTAACAAAATCAGGGTAAGTCCAGCAATAAAAGTCAGATCCAGCTGTCCGATGTCAAAATTTTACAAAAAGACATCTTGCACCATGTACCCCAATTTGGGATATGTGCAAGTCTCATTTTGCGTTCTAAAATAAATTAGAAAGGACGGAGGCTCTATCATACCTGTGTGTTTGAGTGAAGTCACATTGCATTGCGGGATATGTGCAAGTCATTTAATATCTTTATATTGGCGGTGATTTTAATATTGACCTACTCGATGACGCAGGATACATTCAAAGTAACGAAATAGTTGAGATTAAATTGCATTTTGTGATAGCACATGCTGTCTAGAGAGGGTTTACACGACGCGATACACACCATATACTAAAGTACTCAGACCATTTTCACCGCCTGGTTGTTCGGGCGGAGTAGTTTGGGATGTAAGCAAGACATCAAAATCAGCTGTCTGTTGACTTTCATCAGATCATGATTTGAAACTTTAACTAAATGTACGTACGATAATTCTTTTCATTATCAGTAACATTTGGTAAATTTATTTATGACGAATTTCTCGGGACTATTTGATGTTAACTAGCGGCAGCTTCTGGTGACCATATGGAGTTGTTTGTCTGATATGACATCACGTGCAAACCCTCTATTGGAATATGATCCCAAAAGTTGACGTAAAGTATGATATTTCTCGTATATGATTGGTCCAAAATGAGTCATATCATGCTTTAAGTGAACGTTTTGATGAACGTTTTACAAAACTTAAGATGTCTGAAATTTTGTTTTGTTACATCCATTTTGTATTATAAACATTATAGTGATTGGTCAACTCATGGATGTTATGTTGCTGAATCGAATGGCAGTCACGTGACCTGTAGCTGTGATCACATGACAAACTTTGCTGTGATGATGCAAGTTGTTAAGGTATGTTTGAAGACGTCACCTGAAGCAGAGGATAATCCAAATTATGCAATAGTTTGATTGGTAGATGATTAAGTTGTCATATAGGTCTTTACGATTTGATCAGATTTGTGCATGCTCAAAAGCTTTTCGTATCTAAAAAAGAATGTATACCACTATTCTGTTATATCGTATTTTGTTTGTAGATTTCCATACCTGAGAGTCACAGCAAAGCCCTGCGATACCTCTCCTACATATTCCTCTCCATATCCATCATCTGTTTGGCAGCTACGTTGATCATATTCGGGTTTACCAGGTATGACACTATGAAATATTTGTGCATTTCTTTAACTACAGTTTTTATTTTAAGTTGTGACTGTTGCGCCAATAATATTTTATGCGTTTTAATAAATGGTAATACAAACAATGCTAAAAGAAAACAAAAGTTATTATCGCTCAGTAAATAAATGTACGTACAATTTCGTGGGTTAATTAATAGCTGAAAATTATTTTTTTGGTATCGCATAAGACAAAGTTATATATGATACGAAATCTCCATGTAATACGAAAGTCGTTACGTTTACCTCATGACCTTACTTACCTATCTACATTCTTATGTAAGCACCTCTTGTTCGCTCACTCACTCACTCACTCACTCACTCACTCACTCACTCACCTTCTTAATTACTTACTTACTTGCTGTTTCATTGGTGCTTGCACAATTAATCTTTGTTACAGGATCTGATGCTAAAGATAAGGTAAGTTATGCAATAATTTTAGTCTCCCGTTCTTACTTACTCACTCACTCACTCACTCACTCACTCACTCACTCACTCACTTACTTACTTACTTACTTACTTACTCACTTACTTACTTACTTACTTACTTACTTACTTACTTAATACATTTCATTTACAGATTATACAAAACCCTTCGCATTGCCATCCACGCCAACCTGGATGTTTCATTGGTGCTTGCACAATTAATCTTTGTTACAGGATCTGATGCTAAAGATAAGGTAAGTTATGCAATAATTTTAGTCTCCCGTTCTTATAAAAGAACGGGAGATTAAAATTCATATTTGTCCGGTTTGTATAGTAAAGCATAGGCTAACAACTCTCACGCAATATTAGTTTCAAGCTTTATTTCCATTATGGTCTATGAAAGGCAGACTACCATTTCAAGGGGATTAAGATTACTTTTACACCGGTGTAAAAGTTATCTAAGTCCCTCTAGAATCCATTGACCATAACGGAATAAAGCGGAGACTAATATTCCTACTACACCGGTGTGATGCCGTACCGTAAACACATCGTAAATCTCGACGCAAGGTTATGTGACCAGGGTATCAATGTACCTCCTTCCCTATACTGTAAGTTTTTGAAATCTCCGCATTGCTTGTTTTAGGCTGCATGTATTACAGTGACTGTAATGTTACACTACCTCTGGTTGGTAGTGTTTATGTGGATGCTGATGGAGGGAATATTCTTGTACCTGAAAGTTACACCAAACAATCCCATGACGATGAAGTTACGCGTGTGTATGCCGATTGCGTGGGGTAAGTTTATTTAGGTGAACATTATCTAAGTCGAGAAAAAAAAAACACCCGCAGATAAATGAGGAAGAGTTCCGAGTACATCCAATCAAAATTAGGTGTTAGTTTAAAAATAGGCCTATACGCTTGCTTTGGAGCATAACATCACAGGTTGTATTAGTTTGTAGTATATTTAACATAATAAGCAAAATTTAGAATTATCACGTATATATGTGTAAATCGAAATTTCAATTCGGTCGTACTTTATGACGTAATAATTTTCCCAACGCCTGGACCGATATGTTTCACAAAGGGGACCCTATAACTATTATACAAAAGAACATCATGTAATTGATGAATATAAAAGTTGAAAAGAGCGGTAATCATAAGCAACTACCCCGCTGCGCTACAGAAACTCAGCTTTAGTATACAATGGCCATGTGCATAAGATAACGGGGCATTTAGATCCAACATTTTGTTTTGGCACGTAGTGAGAAAATGCAACATAACAACTTTTAAATAGCGGGATTTTTTTATTTTTTATTTTTTTACTTTTTATTATTATTTTTCTTTTGAAATAACCGTCTAAGTCGTCTGGCTATATATTGACTCCCCACTTCATCCCATTGTTATGCACAAACAGGAGTAAGCAATTAATTTCTAATATCGGCATCTCGCTCTTGCTCCTAAAGGTTCGCCACTCTTGATTGTATTCATCACGTTGGGAGTAGGAATTACAGAGTACGCAGCACCTGGATCACCGTAAGTCAAGATGTTGTTTTATATATATATGCTTTGGTTAGTTGAACAGCTCAAAACAGGTGACAAGTTAAAGCACTGATATTTTTCAAGTACATTTTTGATCAAGTGAACAAATGCCACTTCTTTGAGAAAAAGTCTGCTCAGTTGTGTAGGTACTCCATGATTTAATAGGTTGAAGATCGGTACTTAATCCTACTCTCTAATGATCAAGGACTTTGTGCCCTCTACGACCTGTCCTTGGGCAAGTTTTCGACTCAGGTAATAGTAGGAAGCTGCAAGGGACCGCTTCAAAGCTCAACTGACTTCTGACGAACCAGAACAAGCGGTTCTGGCTGGTTATCATCGTGCAGAAAAATAGCAACTGATCAATACCGCCGGTTCTTAGTGGTCAGCCGCCGGTGAGTTTCGGGGTTGAGTTTTGAGATTCGCCTTTCTACAAAAGATTGTAATGAAAGTGTCGCGTTAATATGACCCGGTTGGTGTTTAGTTGAAGTAAGATAATCTGAATAAAATCCTATTTTATTATTTGTTAATTATTAAAGGCATTTATGATCATGATAGACATCTTATTTAGTGCCATGGAGGTTTGTCGGCAATTACCGTATGTATATAAGTTATGTGGAAGTTTTATGCAAAAAACCAATTTTTTTCTATTACGGCAGGTGCTGGTTACCGGTTAAGGGTGGATTTATATATGCATTTGTGGTACCTGCTGTAATAATTGAATTGGTAAGTCTCACGATTATCTAGTTGTTAATTGTTTTGGTTGAAAACTTGATATAACTTTTTATTAATATTTATGCATCACGAGTTGTAATAACTTAATATCGGAACAATGGTAGATATAGTACGGTGAATCACGCGCACGTGGTGACGGGTCGTCTACAGACTACCTTCCCTGTCACTTCTGTAAGATCCTGTTCGGATGTATTGTATGGAGATGGAATGACTATCATATTGATAAAAATTAAGGTTTTCTTTCCTTTATTTTCACTACTAGTATTTCGTGCATGCACAATAGTAATATGGTATACACTTTTTGCATGCACAGTTTAGTTTTGATAAAGCTATTTGACAATTGTTAAAAGTGTTTTTTTTTTTAAATTTTTTTCTCAGGCTAACATTGCCTTTCTTGGTATCATCATTCGTAAATTTCTAGCACTAAAAACCAATCAAGACAAATCTGAACTGGAGCGCATCAAGTAAGTTATCTTGTCAATCAAGGACCCAGAATACAGCACATAAAATTACATTGATTGCGCAGAATTACTACAAGAGTGAAAACAATTAACCGAATGTTCTGTGTATCATGGTAGACACGACATTACTCAATTTGGAACAAATTGTCCGTTATTCTTTTTTTGTGTGCAAGGTATTTCTCAAATTTGAAAGATTTTGAAAGATTATTTGGCCATTTCTCTTGGTATCAACCATAGATAACCTGCACTTATTAGGCGCAGGAGCACAATTAGGCCACAACTTTATGCGGCCAGCCGCAACTCTGATTTTCCAAGATGGCTGCCATAGGCTTGATTATACTCCTCAAGGTTGTTGTAACATATCTTTTGAAATTATCTGGAGATGCATAATCAAGTTGTTGCCTAATTGTGCTCCAGCGCTCAAAGTGATCCTGCTTTCAATCTGAAACTTAGGTATTGCTAAAATTTGACAGATTTTAAACAGTTCTTTTTCTTCAACCGTGAACAAACATTCACTATTTGTATTTCACAGAGCTAGTCTGCGAGCAATTGGTATTCTAGTACCGTTGTTAGGGATCACGTGGTTATTTGGTATGCTCCGATTGGATACGACATCTGGTATCGTCTTTGGATACCTGTTCGTTATTTGTAATGGATTAGAGGTACGTATCCCGGTGTGAAAGAAATGTTATTTCCCCTGGAATCTAGATCCGCCTTCCATAGCCCATAACGGAATAAAGCGTGAAACTAATGTTTGAGAGTTGAGAGAATTTAATTTACACTGATTAAGTGATATTTCACTTTACAACCCGGACAATAAGAACAAGGGACTGACATTCCTACTTTTGGCAACCTTGTGAATATCTTGCATAGAATTATATTTCTAAAAAAGCTGAAAAAAGAATTTAATTTTCACTTTTTTAGAATGAGCACCATGTAGAATTGTAGTACACATATAACTATTTTGTAAAGGTCGTCTTTAGTAAAAATCGGGTCGATTTCACTAATGTTAAAATGCTAACGTTAAAACGCATCGTTAACACATCATAAGACCAAAACCTATCGTTAGCTACGACCACATCTTTGTTAAGTCTAGTTTTAGTTACGAGCTGAACCCAGGCTGAACCCTTCGTTAGCTACGATGCATCGTAATGTTAGTGAAACCGACCAAGGCTGGTCACTTCAGTGGCCAGTTAAAACATCCTTCCATCATTTTTCTAGTCAGCATTTATAAAAAGATACAAGACAAAATAATCCAGAAATTGGTCTTTAAATTTCTTAGGATTTTCATTACAATAGTTGGTACAATGTCTACCGGTAGTTGAAAATGAAGGATATTATTTTGGTAATGATGAGTCATGAAACAAAACAGTACTAAAATTTGTATTTTAACCGCTAAACGCTTTAATATATATTTTAGACAAAAGGAAATTGAAGTTCAGGATATAAGATGAACTTTTTTAAGAGTTTGTGGGGATAGGTTTTTGGTTGAGTAGGAGTAAATGTGCGTGCTGTCCGTCCTGTTTGTCAGGGCCGTACATTGGGACCGTACGATGGCATGTAAGCCAAAGAGCAGCAGAGACACATTTGCCGGATCAAATTAAATTATGAGACCCCATGTTACCGGGGAGTACGCGTAATATTATGTAAAAACTCTCAATAAACTTTTTAAATCGCCATAAAATTTTGTAAATCGGCATGATATAATAACCTTTTTGGCGATTTACCCCAATGCCCAATTTACGGGCGTTTAGTAGAATTAACAACGTATTTCCCTTTTGAACAAAATTCAAAATTGCGTACCTATTTATAAAATCACTGGACAGTACATTAATTTATTCAAATTTGTAAAATTATCTTCCCGATATTTTTATTTTTGTTCATTTTTGTCCCGCTAACGTCCCGATATTTTGTCTCGCTAGCCCCCTTTGACCATCCACCCCTTCCCGCTTCATACAACCCTGCTGTGTATAGATGGGGTGATTGGGTGTGCACAGATATAATATGTTTTTTGTTTTGTTTGTTTGTTTGTTTGCACATTTCTTAGGTATTTTTTTTGTTTTTCCCAGGGTCTGTTCCTCTTCATCACGCAGTGCATGATGGACGATGACGTAAGTAAACTGATAAATACACATTTTGTTAAGATTGAAGCAATTTACGTAAACAACTAAATTTTTTGAATAATTCAAACATTATTAATGCAGTTTAAATCAGTTATTTTAAGATTAAACATTCTACCAGTAGAAAAAATTCAGTGGTGATGGAGATGATGACGATGACGATGACGATGACGATGACGACGACGACGATTTATTAAACTCACAATACCAACTTATTTTTCAGGTGAAAACTTACATACGCACGAAGATTGCACGCACACGTGGACGCGTAGACCACATCAATGTGAATTTAGCCATGTGATAATATCTGAACCATGGAAACTTCAGATCATTTTCAGTTATTAAATTTCAAAATCTGCATTATAATAAAAAATATCATAATCAGTTGAATAGTTCGAATCAATATCATAATATGACCTGGGTAAGTTGGCATATAGCAAATTAATAGCACGGTGGACTTAAAAAATCAAAACATTCTGTCACTATAATCAACAGTTAATGAAAGGACAATGATGTTTGGTAAAAAACTTTCAAACTTGGAAAGAATTATATTTCTCATATATAAATGTACCTTTAAACAATTCAATATTAACACAGAAAAAATAAACAAGTATATAGAATAAACTTTAAAACGTACTGTGATGAAGTATATTTTCATTAGTTAGTTTTAACATCAAGAGCACAAACATTTTTGCCTTATTTAGGAGCTGTTTCCTTTTAGTATATAGCTCAAATATGCAAATGCAGGATTAGTAAGGATGAAGTAAGGAAATGTTGATTGTCTCATACAAGAGCCGGAGACTAATATAGTTCTCTGATATAATCTTGTAGTATTTTTGGTCTGGGGATGATGTTGATAGGGAAGTAGTAACGACCATCCTGGAAATTACTCCTCAGACTGGCCACTGAATAGGCATAATTAGATTATGAATGTTTATGAGGTGTATGAACACACTCTTTCAATGAGTGAGGAGTTATGTCCATATGAAATATATTTGCAGAACATGTGAGCGTTAAGTGGTCTCAATATATATATATAATGTTCTCTTTTCTGAAATTTCATGTTAAATGCTTTAATAAAGATGGTTTAATAAAAATGTTTTATCAAGGTTTGCTTGTGTAAATAATTATACGCATCATCTGGTATGCACCATTGTATGCACAAATTTTAAGCTAATTTTAACTTCATAAAAATGATAACCATTATAAGTGTTATTGCTGA
Source organism: Ophiothrix spiculata (assembly GCA_000969725.1). NCBI lineage: Eukaryota > Metazoa > Echinodermata > Ophiuroidea > Amphilepidida > Ophiotrichidae > Ophiothrix > Ophiothrix spiculata. Next base: position 366,812 of record JXSR01S012224.1, on the reverse strand, counting down.
TGTTGATGTGTATATTATTGTTGTAAAAGTTGAAAATGTTTATAGCTTTGTAAAAGGGTTAACACGGGCAAAAGTAATTTACTTTTTTCATGAAAAGCATCTGACAATTTTATAATTGGTTAAATTCTAACTTCATTAACTGACATAATAGTGTGACGGTTGTTGTTGATGTAAATCCAATATAACAAAGTTAATGTTGATGTAAAAGTTGAAAACATGTTTATTGATTGAAAAAAGGTAAAAACATGTTAAAAGTAACTTACACTCTTAGAAGGCCGGGATCAAATAAATGAGTAGTTTTCGGGATCATTTTATTTTGATCCTTTAAGGATCACTTTTGATCCTTTATCAATATATACAAATGGATCATATTCACCAGGATCATTTTTGATCCTTTTTAGGATCATTTTATTTTGATCGTTTTTGATTACAATATCAATAAGTTTTGATCCGTATTTCTGGATTACTTTGATACGGAAAGGATGAGCTCACATTTTGATACCGCATTTGGATCCAACGTGATATTTTGTTTCATATTGAGAGTACACCCCATAACCGCTACACAGCGGGGAATGTATACAATGGTGTAACATGTATAAATACGTCGATTTCATCACACAGTCCCGTGGTCGAGTGGTTAGAGCATTGGTCTCGTAATTACCAGCAGGTATAAGTGCGGCGTGGGTTCCAACCCTGCTAGGGTCACTTCAGTGTGATGTTTTTATGCAGATCTTTATTATAAGAAATATTTGATCCTTTTTTAGGATCAAAATTGTGATCCTTATTTTGGGATCATTTTGATCCTTAAAGGGTAAGCTCATATCTGATACCTAAAAAGGATCAAAATTGATCCTTTTTGTCTCATATTTGATACTTTCTTTCTAAGAGTGTAGTTTATCCTTCAAAAATCTGTTAATTTTTGACTTTGTTATATTTTTACTTCATATGAAAACAACAACCGTCGTGTGCATAGTTGTTGCAATTATGCTATTGTTGTTAATTGTTATTATTGTAAATATTAATGTCAAAGTTGAAAAAAATTGTTCATTATTTTCAAAAGGGTTAACACTGTTTTCCCCCATTATTGCTTGTGTAATTGCTGTGTGTTGTTATCATGTTCTCTTTTCTATTATACTACTCAAGTACAGTACCTTTCTTCAAATCTGTTGTAAAATATCTCATTAAGGAGTTTTCTCAGAGATGCAAAATCTCCATTGATTTTCTTTAAAAAATAGTATTTGGTACATTTATTTGTGCTGATAACGATTCTAAAATAAAAAATATAGGTCACCGTGCTCGTTTTAAAGTAAGGAAATTTTAATTGTCTCATACAAGAGCCGGATACTAATATAGTTCTCTGATATAATCTTGTAGTATTTTGGTCTTGGGATGTTGTTGATAGGGAAGTAGTAAGAACGACCATCCTGGAAATTACTCCTAAGACTGGCCACTGAAAAATAGGCATAATTAGATCATGAATGTTTATGGCATGTATGAACACACTCTTTCAGTGAGTGAGGAGTTATGTCCATATGAAATATATTTGCAGATCCTGTAAGCGTTAAGTGTTCTCAAAATATATATAATGTTCTCTTTTCTGAAATTTTATGTTAAATGCTTCAAATGTTTTATAAAGGTTTGCTTGTGTAAATAATTATACGCATCATCTGGTATGTACCATGGTGTGCACAAATTACAAGCTAATTTTAACTTCATAAAAATGATAACCATCATATAAGTGTTATTGCTGATGTTGATGTGTGTATTATTGTTGTAAAAGTTGAAAATGTTTATAGCTTTGTAAAAGGGTTAACGCGGGCAAAAGTAGTTTACTTTTTTCATGAAAAGCATCTGACAATTTTATAATTGGTTCAATAACTGACATAATAGTGTGACGGTTGTTGTTTGTGCAAATCCAATATAACAAAGTTAATGTTAATGTAAACGTTGAAAACATGTTTATTGATTTATAAAAGGTAAAAACATGTTAAAAGTAACTTAGTTTATCCTTCAAAAAATCTATAAATTTTTGACTTTGTTAGATTTTAACTTCATATGAAAACAACAACCGTCGTGTGCATAGTTGTTGAGGTTATGTTGTTGTCGTTAAGTGTTATTATTGTAAATATTCATGTCAAAGTTGAAAAAAAGTTCATTATTTTCAAAAGGGTTAACACTGTTTTTCCCCATTATTGTTTGTGTAATTGCCTTGTGTTGTTATCGTGTTCTCTTTTCTATTATACTACTCAAGCACAGTACCTTACTTCAAATCTGTTGTAAAATATCTCATTAAGTTTTCTCAGAGATGCAAAATCTCCATTGATTTTCTTAAAAAACAGCATTTGGTAGATTAATTTGTGCTGATAACGATTTATAAAATAAAAAATAAATATAGGTTACCGTGCTCGTTTTAAAAATACAGGCATTTCAAATAGTACATATGTTCCCAAAAAATCACCCGATTTATCACACAAAGTACAGGGAAAGCTCCAAAAATCGATACTTTTTGCATATGTAAATGCATTTTGTGCGTACTTCAAAATACTGGTCACCGTGTCATTATCAAGAAAAATGGGGAAAAAAAACCCGGGCATTTTTTAAAATGAAATTTGGTTACTTTGGTGGCACATCTGCGTCTGCACAATTTCCCGTATATTACGTTTGCGCATAGTGTACATTGAAATTAGCGAACGCAAAAAGCAATTTTTTGAACTTTTACTACTATGAAACAAATCGTTATCCCGCAGTCGTAAGCAACTGTATCTCTGAGAAGACGTAGTTTACACAATTGTAAATGACAAACTATGTATTGATTTGGTCCTACCGCTCAAAACAGACCTGTCAGTCAAAGTACATGTAGAAAGTATGGTCAAAGATCAGTTCGGCGGAACTCACAATTCGGATACATATCTGAATTTACACACCCCGTATCAAAATTCTGATACCCGTATCTGAATTTGGATTAAAAACAGCTGAAATGGGCTTCGCCGCACACAAAAGTTAATAACATTATCATCATCTGTCCTCTAATTCTAACAAAGTTTTGGCCAAATTACTTTGCTTTCTGTGATCAGGACATGTTTCGAAGCTGTTCCGCTGGAATTGCACAGATGGAAATGGCATTTTCACAGATACATTTATCGTAGATACAAGAAAGATCTTCTACATGTACTTGTCAGCTTGCGCTATCGATGTGTTACCTGCGCAACGACAGGCGTATCAGAATTCGGATACCCCTCCATATCCTTATTCTAATACGTGTATTAGAATTTTGATACGTGGGTATCCAAATTCAGATACGTATCCGAATTGGGAGTTCCGCCGAACGAGATTGCAAACTCACAAGTTGTGATTATCTATACTTATTGACTATATAATTAGCCAGTTCAAATGTTCTGTCCGTGCATAATAATGCATTTTGTAATCCGTAGTAAAATATTTTGTTAACCCATTATTTATTCTATTCACTGGAGTCAATAAGTATAGATAATCCCGGGGATAATCCTGACTGGAGAAATTGCAATCCTTACAATCCTTTTTGTGTTTACACGATAAAAAGTACCACTAAAAACCTCTATCGTCGAAGACAATAGCCCATCCTATACTTTGATTGACAGGCCTCTTCTGTGCGGTAAAATTAATTCGATACTTCTTTTGTCATTTACGATTTAGTTTACCCTTTGTCATTTAATGAGATAACTTACGACAAACTTGAACAGGCTAAGGAATAGAATTAGTTAACACAATTGTTTACAAAATGCATCGTTATGCAGAACTACACAGTAAAAAATAATTACTCATATCGTGGTAAAAAGGGAACTCGCGTCTTCTTTGTAAACTTAACCTCTACTAAAATGGTAAACAATTGCCCTGTTTTTGGTAATAAACTACCATCGGCAGTGGTAAAAGTTTACCATGGCTTGCCATGTTTACCATAGTTTACCATGCCGATGGTAGTTTATTACCAAAAACAGGGCAATTGTTTACCATTTTAGTA